>JADLZL010002193.1:0-125000 GCA_015844335.1 Chrysopogon serrulatus
GTGAAATTTAAGTTATTTTTAAAGGACTTTTATTGATAAAGTAAGCCATAACAAAAAATAATAATATTTTTTAAAAATAAATAAGATGAGTGATCAAACTTGAGGTTGAAAAAAAGTCAAATATTTTATAAACCGAGATAGAGGCATTAGATTCAAACGTGCCAGTCATATCTCGTAGGTACTCTCAACCAAGACCGTCGGGAATGAGCCGTAGCTCGATCGGTACGCTTTTCAGTTGCGGAGGCACCGGTCACGAGTTCGAGCGCTGCTCGACTCGTGATTTCCCACCCAGGAACAGTAGGTTCCCTATTTAATTTCGTTGCCTCTCACGCGTGAAGCCACAAAGGGAATGCGACGCGCCCGTCGACTACGGAGCCATGGATGGATCCGGTGATCTCACGAAGGACACGGTCTAGTGATCTGAGTGTAGTTGTAGGTTTGCTTGTGTACACGTGATGTGTGTGTGGCGTGTGTGGGTTGGATTGGTGTGAGTTGTACATGAAATAGATACTACAGTATGTAAGGATGAGATGAGATCAAAAAAAAAAAAAAAAACCAAGACCGTATATTTTTGTTGCAACGGTGGTGACAGCAAAGGATTAAGGAGTATCAATTTCTTCATAGACCAGTCTCCCACTTTCCCCTCGGCCTGCGTGGCCTTGTGGCTGTGTGCCTGCCTCCTTCGCCGTCGGTGAAACGTTCACGCGTCGGCGATCAGCGAAGATTCTTTCTACTTCATTCACGGCATTCCGCTGGCTCCGTAGAACCATCCCTACAGCTCCGACGGCTGCCACGGCCCACGGCCTTGTCAATGGCGTCGGCGTTAGCGCCGGCCTCTTTCTCCCTGGCTCGCCCGGCAGCCCGCCGGGCCGTGGCCTCGGCCGGCCTCGCCGCGACGCTACGCCGAGCGGGCCTCGCCGCCGCGTGCTCGCCGGAGCGGTCGCCGCGCTCCCATTCCCTGAGCGCTGGCGCCGACCCGCGGCTGGCGATCGACGTTGCTTCGCGCTGCCGCTCCGCGTCGTCGGCCGGGCGCGGGACGCGCGCCGCGGCGACGATGGCCAAGAAGAGCGTGGGCGATCTCGCCGCAGCGGACCTCGAGGGGAAACGCGTGCTCGTGCGCGCAGACCTCAACGTGCCCCTCGACGACAGCCAGAACATCACCGACGACACCCGCGTCCGCGCCGCCATCCCAACCATCAAGCACCTCATTAACAACGGCGCCAGGGTCATCCTCACCAGTCATCTGGTAAGCCTCGATTACTATCACTATGGTGTTATCCACGCAGGCCTCCCGTATTAGTGTACATCAAACTCAAATTGGTCTGTCATCAAATCCATGACTGAATGACGATACATATATTAGCTGTGGATTCAGACGTAGTAAAGTCGCAATGGCACCTTGTGAGTAAGTGCTTGAATTGTGGTCATTTAAGTTATGCTGAGAGGCATATTCTTTTGTGTTTTAAGATAACGTGAGACTTTTACTTAGACTGTATCCATATTCCATAGCGTTCTACTGTAATTCGTTTTTTTTTTTAGTGTAATTCCTTCATCTCTTCTGAAATAACTGAACCTGCACAATCGAATTACCATGATATGTAGTTAACTCTGCATCAGGGAAAGCTACTGTTCAAGTTTACATGTCCTGGATCTGGCATAATATTTCAACTAATGACGTGATGTGGATATACTAGTTTTCTTTTTTTAAAAAAAAAAATGAATGTGGACATACGAGTTCTTGTAGGGGTAGCAAGTTATTTGTCGGGGAACTAGAAGTTCTGAATAATTTGCATTTCGTTTGTTCTGCTGGTGAAACTTTTGGACACATTTATCACAACGCAAGTTTGATGAGGAGCAGGTATGAGGGTCTCTGTAAGGCCTTGTTTGGATTAGTCGGATTCAAATTAATCCACATGTGTTGGGTCCACTTCAATCCACCCCAACATATGTGGATTGAGGAGAACCCAACAACATCCAAACAAGGCCTAAGGGTGAAACTTTTACTAGACAACATTTATAAAAAATTATCTTATTTTCTCATTCTTTGTTTTTCCCACCGTGCAGGGTCGCCCTAAGGGTGTTACTCCCAAGCTTAGCTTGGCTCCCCTTGTACCAAGGTTGTCTGAACTTCTAGGTATACAGGTACCTTTTGCTTTCACATTGATACAATGTCAAGACTAATGCTCATCTATCGCTTTATTTATGTTGAGATATTGTATGCACATGCACAAATAGGTGCAAAAGGCAGATGATGTTGTTGGACCAGAAGTTCAGAAATTGGTGTCTGCACTACCAAATGGTAATGTTGTGCTCCTTGAAAATGTTAGATTCTACAAGGAGGAAGAGAGGAATGATCCAGAGTTTGCAAAGAAGCTTGCCTCCTTAGCAGATCTTTATGTGAACGATGCCTTTGGAACTGCTCACAGAGCACATGCATCAACTGAGGGAGTTACCAAGTTCTTGAAGCCCTCAGTGGCAGGGTTCCTTTTGCAGAAGGTTTGTGTCTTTTATGTCAATATATGAATCCTAACCATGGAAATTTCAAGAGCAAATGCCATTATTTCCTTCTATTTTCCTGTATTTCTCTTCCATGAACAGGTCTACCTCTTCAGTTTCCTGATCTTCTACAAAAAATAAAATCGCAGGAGCTTGATTACCTTGTAGGAGCCGTTTCAAACCCCAAACGACCATTTGCTGCTATTATTGGTGGCTCCAAAGTTTCATCTAAGATTGGAGTTATTGAATCACTATTGGAGAAATGTGACATCCTTCTTTTGGGTGGTGGTATGATCTTCACGTTTTACAAGGCACAAGGGCACTCAGTAGGTTCTTCCTTGGTTGAAGATGACAAGCTTGAGCTTGCGACCTCTCTTCTTGAAAAAGCAAAGGAGAAGGGTGTCTCCCTTATGTTGCCAATTGATGTGGTCATCGCTGATAAGTTTGCTCCTGATGCTAGCAGTCAGGTTGGTTACATTTTTATTTCTAGTAGTATTATCAAGGCATGCATGAAACTTTAAAAAACCAGCTGCTCTTGTATGCACGCAGTGATGGTCTGAACATGAGTTTGGTCTTCAGGTTGTTCCTGCATCTGCAATTCCTGACGCATGGATGGGTCTGGACATAGGTCCAGATTCAATTTCGGCATTCAGTTCTGCCCTGGAAACTACTCAGACAGTCATTTGGAATGGACCCATGGGAGTTTTTGAATTTGACAAGTTTGCAGTTGGAACCAAGGTAATGCTATGTGATGCCATTGTTCTGCTATGACACTTTTGAGGAAATTGTATAAAGAAACTTGACCATGAATTCTCTTCTATAGGCAATTGCAAAGAAGTTAGCCGAGCTTAGTAGCAAGGGCGTCACTACAATAATTGGTGGTGGAGACTCCGTTGCAGCTGTTGAGAAGGCAGGCGTCGCTGAATCTATGAGCCACATTTCAACTGGGGGTGGTGCAAGTTTGGAGTTGCTGGAAGGGAAGGAACTCCCAGGAGTAGTTGCACTGGACGAAGCTTAGTGTCCGCACCGCCACATTAAGCTCCATTCTGTTGAAGCTTCAAGCCAAAATTGCAATTTATTTCATTTTTTAGAATGCTCAACGGCTTTTGGTTTTGTTTTGGGGGGGGGGGGTTGGTGGTTATAAAGAGTGAATGTTTTGCAGCGTTTCCGTGAATTGCTCGAATGTAATTTTGTGACGTGATTAGTCTTACAGAAACCAATATTTCTGACGATTCTGGAAAAAGTTTGCTGTATGTTGAGTTGTTGACACATGTATTTTTTACATGACGTGGACAATTAGGCTTCACCGTTCTGTTCCAGGCGGACAGAAAATGAAGGATCATTGTCACTGGGTGAAACTTATTTGATTGAACTAGACCAGGTTTCAGAGTGAAGGAAATAAACCGAACTTAAGAACGTAGAAATGGGATGCAAATATAAATAGACCGGTTTACGTAGGGACCCTTCTCCCTTGTCACCAAGATAACAGAGTAACGAAAAAAAAAAGGTATAACTCAAAACTCAATTTTAGCATTATTTAGCTATTCGAAGACAGAAAAAAAAAAAAGAAGACATTGGAGCCTGTATCAAGTAATTGACAGGTCTAGTTGATGCACTTCTCGTTGGCTTCGCCAACATAAACACTATTTTTAACACTAATGTGAACTTTTGAAACAAAAATAGAGGCAAAATGACAATTAGACTTTTAAAACAAGGGTACAAACATAAGAGTCCCTACAAAATAATAATATGAACATTTATGTCTCAAAAGGTTACTACAAAACATATCCCATGATTAATGTAATAATTAGTATCTTAGTTTTTCTTATAGATTTGATCAGTCTTGAAATTATTTGATTTTATTAAAAAACGAAAAACACTATTATTGGGCGGTTAAATATGTTTTCCCTATAAGGACTCGATTATATTAAATCATGGAAAGCACGGTACCAAAATCTGCGAAAACAGTTCCCAAAGAACACAAGTGTAGCTCCGTACCTGTGACTCAAGAGTCAACACCATGATTCATACAATGATGCTCAATAGGAAGGGAAAAACTGGATCTTTAAGCAGTCACAGGCACCACAGCAGCACAGCCTCACACACGACACAACTCATGACCAGCAGTCCAGAACAGGGGCAGTCGGCATCAGGCTATCAGCGACGAGGGATGACCAACATGAATACACCAGAAACCACTCGTGTAGTAGATCTCAAGGTTCAAGTTGCACAGGAATACACACACAAAAAAAGGATCACACTGGTTTTGCACCAGATGTTCAACAGCAAGAAGAAACAGCACTCGCAAGACGGCTAGTCGGCTACATGACTATTTCACTTTGCAGCTATCACTTATCAACGAGCACGGGTACGATGTCACACAGCATAATGCATTCCGACTTGGCATCAACAAATGTCACGTTGGAAGTTGAACAACATAGGCAAAATTGAGGCAAAAAGCAGGCACAATAGCTATACACGATGTTCCCACTATGAAAGTGATAAAAAGATATGTAAGAGCACCTGCAAGAGTCTCCGATACCGCTCTTCATTCCCATAAAACTGTTATATTGAATATTGAAGGATGTAAGTCTTTCAAGGATAACAGTCTCCAACAGCCAAGTTCTCAATCATGATGATGGCATTTCGTAGAAGTCCAAGCAGGATATGATGGTAATAGATATTAAGAATTTAAGATAAAGATTACTAGTCACCAGTAGAATGAACTAGCATGGATTCTGCAAGCATGTTTTAAATATCCCAACACATTAGGTATATAGAAAGCTTAAAGGGAAACTCGTGATCTTGATGCACAGACTACAGATATTGTCTAGAGTAACAATAGGCACCTACTAATGCAATTTCTTGCCAAACGGTATGGGATGGCGGGAGGGAAAGACATCCCACAGAGCATAATCAAGAGCACCATCCGATGTGATCAGCCTCTCAGAGTCTCACATTAGCAGAGAGGAAACCAATTGTGCATCAGTGCATGTTAACCCTCAATCTCTAAATCATGAATCACAGCCACGAACAATAACATGGCTCACAGGAAAGTAAGGATAAACATGAACACCGTTTGTGAGACGAAAGGCAGCCTTGTTCATGCATCTCTGTTCCATTCCATATAGATTAGTTCCATATTGCACATTTTCACTTATACAGATTATAAACTACTACTACAGGGTACTAGAAACAACAAGACCAGATAGCTCCTTGTAAACCATACTCATCTTTTGAGGAAGATCCACAGGAAACTGCTAGTATGAAGCAGTGAGGCGAGCAGCTTACCCTTGTCCCATGCTCCAATCTCAAAGGTTCTCCATCTGGATATTGCTCTTGAGTGGCACGTACTCCCCAAGGTACCCTCCAAGGTGCTCATACAATGCGGTCCGGTCAATCTGCTGGTTGTGGAAGGCCTTGCAAGCGTAGTAGAAGACGCTCTGCACGAGCAGTCCCAGCAGATTGACACAGACAAGAACGCACACCAGCACGGCGCCGACAAGCAGCCGTCCGGGCAGGGCCAGGCCGAAGCTCCCCTCCTCGGCGCGCCCCTTAACGACGGCGGCACGGAAAAGCAAGGAGGTGACGCCGCAGACCGCGAAGTAGGAGACAACGAGCGTGGCTGCGGTGCCGGAGCGGCCCTGGAGCAGCTGCTTGCTCTTAGCCATGGCGGCGAGCCCGCAGAGCGGCTCGAGCACGGAGATGACGCTGGCGAGGTGCCACAGCGCGGAGATGTAGACGTGGATCCCGAGGAAGACGAAGACGACGACGACGAGGAGGAGGAGGAAGGAGAGCGAGGGCGGGGACGAGTCGGACGCGTTGGGGACGAAGACGACGAGGAGGAGGAGGACGACGAGCGCGAAGACGACGTGGTAGGCGAGCATGAGGAGGGAGACCCAGAGGAAGGTGCGGAGGAGGCGGGGCAGGATGGGCGGCAGCGCGGCGAGCGAGGCGGAGATGGAGGCGGGCTTGGCGGCGTAGAGCGAGGCGACGGTGAAGACGGCGGCGGCGGTGGAGAGGAGCGAGAAGGTGAAGAGGACGATGAGGTAGAGGAACTGGTAGGCGAAGAGCGCGAGCCACTGCGCGGGCTGCGCGTGGGTGCCGCCCTGGATGCGGCGCAGGATGGGGTGGGTGAAGAGGGAGTGCGCGAGCACGGCGGAGGAGAGCGGGAAGACGAGGCAGGCGGTGAGCAGCGCGAAGGTGCGCGGCGCCGCGCGCGGGATCGACGCCGACACGCGCACCAGCTCCGCCGCGCCCAGCGCCGCCAGGTCCGCCGACGCCAGCTCCATCGCCGCGGGTTGCGGCGGCTTGTGTTGTGTCGGCCGGCCCGGTTGATTCGGGGTGGGGGATTTTGCGGGGGTCCGTCCCACCGGGGAATCTGGGTTTGGGGAATTTGGCGGAGTTTGGGGGAGTTCACGCGCGAGCGCGAGGGCGTGCCGCGGCTGGTGGTGGTGGTGGAGTGGGGGAAGGAACGGCCGGTGGAATCGGAGCTAGTAGAGGAAAGGTGGCTGCGGCGCTGCGCGCAGCAGAAGTTGGGTGGTGGAGGATCCGGCGTGGAATGGCCGTGGCGGACCGCGTGTCGTGTGTGCGCGGCCAGCCGGCGGACGGGCAGGCAGCGGTGATCTAACCACAGGTGCGCGTCGGCGTGCCTCACGTGGATCCGTCGTCGCTATGCGAGCCTTGAAGAGGCCGCGGCCCGGCCCGTGGGTGACTTCGACACCAAGTATCTGAAAGACTGGAACTGCAAGAGGAAAGAGCGTGTCGTGCCTTCCTGGTGCTGGGCTACTATACCGTAACCAATTTTTTTTTTTCCGAGACCGTGCACGTATTTTATTAAGAGGAAGAAGAGTAGCGCGTTACAAACCAAACCGGCTGAGCTGACGATCGGTAATGATGGTTACCAATCATCAACAAAGCCCACCCGAACTAACAGTTACAAACAATCGCCAATTGCACAGGTGCGACTACAGGGGAGGGAGCAAGAGGCTAGAGAAGCGAAAGCAGAGTTTCCAGCTTCCTGAACCCGGCCAACATCCATTCCCTGGCCTCCTCAACGATGAGACCAAGTAGCTGCAGCGGCTGGATGCCTGGCTCGCCAAAAATCCTGGCGTTGCGTTCCTTCCATAGGGACCAGCCGAGGAGGAAGAAGAGGGAGTCGAAGCCTGGCCTCGCAGTCTTGGGGACGACCTTTCTCACACGTAACCACCAGGCAAAGAGGTCTTCTTCCTCTGGTGAAATCGCGGGGTGCAGGTTCAGCCTCCGGAGCACCTCGAACCAGAGTTGCCTGGAGAAGACGCGTCCGAGGAGCAAATGATCCATAGTCTCCGGCATCTGTCCGCAAAGAACACAGGTGCCAGAATCCTGCAGGCCATGGCGCGGGGCGGCGCCAAGATCCAAAGACTGCCGTGCATGGCAAGCCAAAAAAAGTGTTTGACTTTGGGAGGTGCACAAGTCTTTCATAGCAGCCTGGCTCCAAGGGGTCGAGAGGAGCCGATAAACATGGCGGCATAAGAAGAGGCCGCTGAGTAGGAGCCATCAGGCGAGAGTAGCCAAATGAAACAATCAGGGGTCCCTTCCTCCAGCTGCACGTTGTCAGTCAAATCCCACACCAGGAGGTAATCAAGCAGGACATGGGTGGAGAGGGATCCAATAATGTTCCTGGTCCATTGGCGCTCGTGCAGCGCCTTGGCCACTATCAGGCGCCGGCCGGCCCTGCTGGTAGCGGCGTAGAGGGCCGAGGCGCGGCAAATGGAGACACCCCCAAGAAGCCGTGAGTCATCCTGAGCAGGTGGACTCCCCATCGCCAACGACCGAGGTGGTGGCGGCTCTAAACAGTGCCACAACCTCGCGCTCGTGCCGGGAGGGGAGGCTCGCCCAGCATGAACGGGCGTTGGTTCTCCGCTGCCACTCCCATCGAACCCTGAAAGCAATGCCGGCGCGTTTGAGATCCAGGACGCCTAGGCCACCAAGCTCCCGCGGCCTGCAAACCAGCGGCCAGTTGACGCGGCATCGACCAGTAGACACCGACTCAGAACCTGCCCACAGGAATGCTCTCCGACGACGGTCAATTTCCTTGAGTTCCCAAGGCGAGAGGCAGAGAACAATGGACAGGTGGATAGGGATAGCAGAGAGCGTCGAGCGAACCAGGGTTGTCCTCCCTGCCTGGTTAAGGAGGTTGCCCTTCCAACCTGGAATCTGGCTGGCCACCGAGTCAATCAAGTATTGCTCATCAGCCCTCTTGAGCCTATAAATTGAGAGCGGCACGCCCAGATAGCGACATGGGAATTCCTCAATCCGGCAGGGGAAGAGCTGGAGGAGGAGTTCATAGTGCTCAGCAGAGCAAGCAATTGGAGTGGCCACGCACTTATCAATGTTTGTGAAGAGGCCCGAGGCCTCCCCAAAGACAGAGAGGGCGTTCTGCAGCACCAGAATGTCTTCCGCGATGGGGCAGATGAAAAGGACGAGGTCGTCAGCATATAAGGAAGCCCGGAAGGCCACCTGCGAGCACGGGAGGGGAGAGAGAAGCCGTTGGGCCTGAGTACCTCCATGGCCAGGACAAACAGCATAGGTGAAAGCGGGTCACCTTGCCGCAGGCCCCTGGCATGACAAATCCGTCGGCCCGCCGCTCCATTGAGGAGCACCCTGGTGCTAGCCGTAGAGAGCAATGCCGAGATCCAATCCCGCCAGCGCCTTCCGAATCCCATGTGTTGCAGGAGCTCAAGAAGGAAGGGCCAGGAGACGGAGTCAAAGGCCCTTTGTTGGTAATTTTAACATCACTTCGCGTTAAATTGTCATCCCTAACATGATGCCAAAAACCAAGAATAAAAATAATCTACACGCACTGACTCTAATAATAATATTATAAAATATATCCGCAAGCGCACAGATAATTCTCCCATTGTAGCATTTCACCCGGGAAGTATTCCGAGTATCATTTATTTATTTTATGCCAAAAGGATAAAGAAGCATTTCTATTCATTTGGAGTAAGCAATTTATAAGGACTAAGAAGAATATAAATGTGCAAACCTATCATAGCCAATCTACACTAATGCTTTAGCAATAAATAGTCAATAATATGATAAATGATAAGCGAGTAAATGAGGTAAATGGTATTCCAGAGATAGAATATAGAGACTCACTAAAGTAGTAAAACAACCTCACGATCCGGCTAGAGTAAAGGAAACCTATGTAATTACTAAATATAGAGTCTACACGACCTACGCCATATTACATATTCTCATCTATAGTATAACCAACTCGAAAGAAAATATCATAAGGAGCGTCAACTAATGAGGATTTTAAGACACAAGGGTCACCTCCTTCGCGACCGTGCTCGCTAGTCCTACGTGCACGGGGTGGACTACAGAGGAACCAACACAAATTGTCACTGCGTGGACTACCACACGTCCCGGCACATCAGGGTGCCTCCATAGGTACACAATATATCTAGACACCACGTCTACATAATGCATACCACCTAACTCACTCGAGTACTGAATCAGGCGCTTTACGGTCATACGACAATAATCATCATCAATCACAACTATATCAAATATGTAACTAGAATAAACTAAGAACTAAATAAATAGCAATATATTAAAGTAGAGCAAAGTCATAATGAGATACAAGATAAAATTACCGATCTCCAGACGAACAGATCTGGAATCCCGAGCGTAGCGCCCAACTCTACTCGAACCTTGCAAGACGCCTAAACTAAGAACTTGAAGAACTAGAGCTCTACTTCTAATCTCTGAAAACCCTAACTGCTGTCTACTCTTGACAAATGAAGCGGGAGGAATAAATTGGTTCTTCCTGAAGGGGGTCTGCCTCTTTATTTATAGCCCGGTGGGATGAACACGAGCCGCAGGATCAAACCGACTTAACCAAGGGCCGAGATGCACCGTGGAAGGCGGTGGAGGAAGCTTCCAGAAGGGGAGGCCAAACCCTAGCCTCAGGGGGCCGGGCGGCGCCATGGTGGGGCCGGCCGGCCCCACCTGGTGTCTGCTGCGGGTCCCACTGTTTCGGGTGTCTTCTAGATCCTTCCAGTCCAGATGGCGATGTTTCCCGTCGCAGCTTAAGTTTTGTAGAAAATATGCACTCTAATCCCCCTTTTAAGCTTTTCTGAGTAATTTCCTGAAAAATAGACAATTCACCAAAACTCGTGGAATTTGTCAGTAATAACCCCTATGTTTTTATTATTGGTTCTTTTCAAGTAATAGTTGACGGTATAGAATTTGTACTTAATGACCGTCAACAATACCCCCAAGCTAAGTCTTTGCTAGTCCCTTAGCAAAGTTGACTTGAAATACATTTCCAGAGTTTCATATGTATAATTCCCAACAAATACTTAAGCAATAAATTTTAAAATTCTTCTCCGGATTAAATTACGTTAGTCTATCTTTTAATCTTATTCTTATTCCTTTCAACCGTGAGACTTCTCAAATATTTAATTAAATCTTGGGTGATTGAAAGATAGAATAATCAAGCAAGCACTATTTATTTCATTCTTTGCTCAAGCATTACTCCAGAGTTTTTCTCTTCTTTTTAAGCAAGTATATATCATTATTTCGGAAACAATGAGAATCTACTAACAAGATCGAAGTGGACTACTAAGCTATACATTATGATTGAATGTGTGAGTGAAAAATTTATTTTCATACCTTTATGCAATATTCTCTCTTTTTCGTCTTAGGAGAAGTGTGGGCTATCTCCCCAGCGGATACATTTTGTATCCATTTTTTTTCTCAAAGCGGGTGTCTTTGCACCCTTTGTTTTACTCTCTTTCTTTTATTTTGGCACATACCTTTTTGATATGGCATCTTTTAGGCTCATACTTCTTTGGTATGGCATCTTTTAATTTTATAGCCCATACTCTCTTTTAGACTTTTAAGAGAGAATTTATGCATAGATCAAAAACCCTTTTTGTGCATGTGAATTCAGTCATGAATGCATAAAGAATAGTCTACTTACATCATATTAGCAGAGCAAATTATTAAATTGCTTTAATTTTGAAAGTGTCCGGAATTTAGATATCACTCGAATGAAATAAACAAAGCAGCTCAAACCTTTTTATATCATATCCATCAATTACTCGATTTAATTAAAAGTTTTATGCTACCCACAGATATTAGGTTTCGAGAATAAATTATCGGGGTAGATAAACTTTAAATAATTTGAGGAGAATTTTAAATTCAAATACTAAGTAATTACAGGAAATTAATTACTCCATTTATCATTATTTATTTATTATTTTTTATTTTTTATTTATTTTTAATTAATTAATTTTTTTATGAGCTAAAGAAAACATCAAGTTCTTCTTACCCTACTGACTAAACTGAATATAAATGACATAATTTAAAAACTAAAGAAATACTCACATGACTACCGAAATAATTGATAGAGTATATACAAAGGTGAGAGGTACTCATCTAGCGGGGCTCCCCAAAGTTTGGATGTCACCGTATTTCGATCTTTGTGGTGGAGGTGGCGGTGGGTATCCCAACCGGCTGTATCGGGTATTCCAACCCGCTCAAGGCGTCGATGTTGCCCCCCCGATGTAATTGCTCGAGCTCGCCGATGCATGCAGTGCTACCATTGTTCTATTTGGTGGAACCTGTTGTCAACCTCGGTGTTGCCACCGCTCGTCTTTGGTGCAAAGTGTCGTTCATCGCATCTTTGTTCTGCTCAATGTTAGTGAAATGAATAGATAAAGTTAAAAAATCATTAATGTGAGTCTCAAAATCTTTGTTCGGTGGGCGATCATAATTGTTTTCGGGTGGTGCATGGAACGGATATGGTCCACCAGTGGTGAAGTCCATATTTCCGCAAGACCGAAAAGGATGTACGGCCTCTCCGAAAGTCATTTTTGGCTCCTCCGTGGGGGGATGTACCCCACCCATTTGCTGCGGATGATTCTCCTTGCTGATACGTAGGTTGATCTCTCCATCCCTGCATGGGTGGACCATGGGCGATGTGGCTCTTGCGACGCTCCTGGATCATCAAAGTTAGTATAATAAAAAAATAAGCCGGCCCAGATGGTGTTGGATCGGCTCCGTGTAATGAGTCCTTGATGCCCCGTTGATGCGTCTTGCGGACGGACACCGCCAATATTAGCTCTACTATCTGGAAAAATAAAATTTTTGATAGAATAAATTCTTAATTCCCTGTCAGGCAGCTCATACTTATTTGGATAGTTTTTATAAATCATGATTATTTTATTATTTCGGCGTTTCAGCATGTGAGCACGAAAGAAAAAGTCATAGCCAATGGTTCTACGGGCATCAGAGATAAAAGTGAGTGTAGCATTTGATAGCAAATCCAGCTCGGTAGCTAAACGTGTGATCCAGGAGGTGAAAGAAATACTGTATTTTTTTCATAGAAGGAACAGTTCTTCAATAACTTAACATTATTTGTACATCATAATATATAATAGATATAGTTCATCCTGTCTTATAGTGTTTAATTTCTCTCTAGGAAAGAAAGTGAAAACTAGCCATTTAAGCATGAATCTTAGTGTGGGGTCTTTGGACTTCCTCAAAGTGGTATATTTTGTTTTTTCTTTCTGGTTTCTGCAAAGTGATGCTCTCCCAAAAATCATCTTTGTTAAAATCTTGGAGAACATCCGCTATATTAACTACACACTGATTTGAAAATCCTAGTGCTATACTGAGAGTTTTCCATGAGAGGGTGAAAGGTTTATTGAACATTCTAAATCTAACATTATCATCATCAAAGTCTAGGGTGCTAATAAATTCTATAGTGAGTAATTTGCTACCCTGCTCAGTGACTTGCCATGCATCTTCCCATCCAACATTTCTAAATATGAGCTTAAACTCAGAATCCATTCCAATTTCATGGAGCAAAGTGTCATCAAACATTGGCGTATGTGTAAATTCTTTTAGCTTAACCACATTGAATATTTCAGTTTGAGGTCTAAGTGGTAATAAAATTTGGTTAATGTTTGTTAACTCATACCTCTCTTCCTGTTGGAAAGAGGATGACGGGTTGTCATACTCGAAAGGTGATAGGGGATCGACGTTCATTTTGGAGCTGACAAATGAAGGCACTTGAGATGATGATTGGCTTCAGGTGCTTCAGAAAGAGAGTGCCCTTTCGAGGCTCCTTGCTGCACTCCTAAGCTTCTTGCTCATCTTGCCTGTAGAATAAAGAACACGAAGAACACGGCAAGAACAAACAAGAACACAAGAACTTGGAAAAGGATTAGGATTAGCAAATCAAAGAAAAGGGAGAGAGGGATTCCTATTGATGAATTTGCACGTTGCTTCCTCTCTCTTTTCTTTTCTTTGCTAATTAATGGTGGAGAAATTGTAGTGTCGTAGTTGGAAATGGACGAAGAGCAGAGCTCTCTGGACTTGGAATGAGTGAGTGAGGGAGTGAAAGAAATGGAAGACAGAGAGGAGGAGATGGGGCGCCGGCCGGCGTGGTGATGGGGCTGGCCGGCCCCACCTGCTGCCTGCTGGTGTCCACTCTTTGCTAGTGTCGAAATATGCCTGTGAATGATCCAAATGCTAGTACCTAAGTGGTGCTTTCGGTGGCAGGAAGGAATAGAGGAGGTACATGCATGGGAGTGTGATAATTTGAATGAGTGGAGTATAGTGAATAATTGGTGGGTGAGATGTGATGTGAGGTGATGTGTGTGGGTCCCACATGTCTCCCGTATTTATACCGTATATTGACACAAGAACGAAAAACTAAATTACTTTTATGAATCTATGAAAAATTAGCACTCTAATGATGATCTTTTTATAATTTTCTGCCACCACAGTAAATTTCATTGACGGGGGTTCTACGCTCCGTTAGTAGTAATCACATGGGGCTTAGGTTTTATTTATGACATGCTTATTTTTATTCTTTTTTTAATAATACAATAATATAATATTCAATACGAGAATTAAAATTACTGATAAATACCGAGTTACCTCCCGGCGAAGGTTCGGAGTTTTAGATCCACCGACCCGGACTTTTCTATTTGAATTATTCTTCATGATTAATCTCCGATGTCTGAGAGGTTGCTACATCTTGTTCTTCACGATTCTTTAGAGTTTGGCATTGTTCGGGTCTTGGCTTGAATGTGAAATGCTTTTCTTGCCCATTGATGGTGAATATGATTTCTCCAGCTCCGACGTTGATGGTTGCATTCGCAGTGTTTAGGAATGATCGCCCGAGGATAAGAGGTATCTTCCTCTCGTCCTGCATATCAAGTACTACAAAATCTATAGGGATGAAAAAGTTGTGGATTTTTACCGGAATATTTTTTGCTATTTCTGAAGGATAGCGCATCGATTGGTCGCCTAGTTGTAGGCACATTGAGGTTGGCGTGAGCGTGGAATGGTTGAGCTTATCGAAGATTGTCTTAGGCATAACACTGACGCTTGCTCCATGGTCACATAAGGCGTTCTCGAACATCTGGTTACCTATTGAACAATCGATAGTAGGGCATCCCGGATCCTTCTTCTTGACAGAGAAGAAGAAGAATTGCCTCAATGCACTCTTCTCGTTAGCTTGACGACTTCGGTAGAGGGTAGTGGTCCCTTGTGGTTGAGGATGGTTCGAAGATATTTTGCGTATGTAGGTACCTGTATGGCATCTAACAACAGAATGTTGACATATAATTTCTGAATTACCTCTACAAACTTACTGAATTGGTCGTCTGTTTTGACGCTTCTCCTCCTTCGCGGGAACGGTAAGATAGTAGTATTATGAAAATCTTGCGTTAATTCTTGTACTTGTGGTTCAACTGGTGAAGGTGTTTCGACTTCTTCTTCTCTGTTATCCTTCTCAGCCTCTTCTTCTACCTGCACCAAATGTGGGGGTCTACGTGCCCCTTTTGGATAAGATGGATCACGTGTAAACTTACCTCCTCTGGTTGATATTCCTCTTGCCTGTTTATGGTTAGTGGCAGACAGAGTAGAAGCTAGATGTGTAATTTATGATTCTATCTTTTTATTGAATGTTATCTAATCTTTAACTGCTAAAGAGAAATTATCCAATTTTGAATTAATTCCCTCTATTACTTTATCATTGAAAGCAAGCTTCTTATAAATGCTCTCATTAATTCTAGCTTGTTCTAATATTAATTCTCTCAAGGGTGATTGTCTTTGATTTAAAGAATTATAATTACCTTGGTACTTACCTTGATTTGTTACCTGAGGTTGACTCCATCCTTGCTTCTTGATGACTGCACTAATATCTTGAGGAGTGACTTCACCTCCTAAATAATCTTCACTTTGATTCTGAAAATTGAATGTATCTTGAATAGCTTGACGATCTCTCTTGTAATTATCCCTTTGCTCTAACTAGTTCAAGAGTACATCCATCTTGGTTGACACTGCACATAATGCCTCTGGAACTTCTTCACTCTCATGACATGTCTGAGTGTTATATGTCCAACTCTAATTTTCTGCTATCTTTGCCATGATATCTTCAGCTCTTTCAAGAGTGAGTGACATAAATGATCCTTCAAAGAAGTGGCATCCAGTTGCTCACATGACCTTTGGGTTAGTCCGTGATAAAATGTTTGCATGAGCAACCACTTTTCCATTCTATGATGTGGGCAGTTTGATATGTATTCTTGAAAACGCTCCCAAGCTTCTGGAATAGGTTCACCTTTCTGCTGACGAAATTCTGAAATCTTTCCTCGTAGGATATTGGTTAGGCTTATTAGAAAAAACTTCTCTAGAAAAGCTTTTTGAACATTCTTCCCATGTCTTGACTTGATCTTTACTCGATAAAACCATCGCTTCGCCTTTCCTTCTAATGAGAAAGGAAACAAACGAAGTAGCACGACATCTTGAGGAATGCCCTGAATGTCAATGGTGTTACCAATCTCTAGAAAATTCTGCAGATGGACAATTGCATCTTCATTCTTCTTTCCACTAAATATAATAGCTTGCACCATTTTGATGAGGCTTGGCTTGATCTCATAATCATGTTCTTCAAGGTTGAAGGTTGGACCAACGCGAATGTTCTCGGTGCTTGGAGCAGAGAATTCACGCAGAAGTTTTTCGACCATTGCTTCTCAAAATAGTGTAAGACCTTTCTTCCTATGGTTGTTCCTGTAAGTGTTAAAGTACCACAACCAATCCTGCACTTACCCTATAGCTACACAAAACACGGGTAAGTCTGCTAAAGCAAAAGGCTATGATCTATGTATAGGTATTTATATTATAGTTTATTATTATTATATATTGGTTCCTATGAAAACAAAATGTCCTTATATGGAATTCTAGAGAAAATATCTATCCTGGCAAATCAATGAATCCTTATAAATTATCCTAATGAATAAAATTGCCATTCCCCTAAGAACGGGCGCCTTTAAATGCTTGTTGGTAATTTTAACATCACTTCGCGTTAAGTTGTCATCCCTAACATGATGCCAAAAACCAAGGATAAAAATAATCTACACGCACTGACTCTAATAATAATATTATAGAATATATCCGTAAGCGCACAGATAATTCTCCTATTGTAGCATTTCACCCGGGAAGTATTCCGAGTATCGTTTATTTATTTTATGCCAAAAGGATAAAGAAGCACTTCTATTCATTTGGAGTAAGCAATTTATAAGGACTAAAAAGAATATAAATGTCCAAACCTATCATAGCCAATCTACACTAATGCTTTAGCAATAAATAGTCAATAATATGATAAATGATAACTGAGTAAATGAGGTAAATGGTATTCCAGAGATAGAATATAGAGACTCACTAAAGTAGTAAAACAACCTCACGATCCGGCTAGAGTAAAGGAAACCTATGTAATTACTAAATATAGAGTCTACAGCCTACGCCATATTACACATTCTCATCTATAGTATAACCAACTCAGAAAACATCATAAGGAGCATCAACTAATGAGGATTTTAAGACACAAGGGTCACCTCCTTCGCGACCGTGCTCTGCTAGTCCTACGTACGGGGGGTGGACTACAGAGGAACCAACACAGCTGTCACCTGCGTGGACTACCACACGTCCCGGCACATCAGGGTGCCTCCATAGGTACACAATATATCTAGACACCACGTCTACATAATGCATACCACCTAACTCACTCGAGTAATTGAATCAGCGCTTTTTACGGTCATACGACAATAATCATCATCAATCACAACTATATCAAATATGTAACTAGAATAAACTAAGAACTGAATAAATAGCAATATATTAAAGTAGAGCAAAGTCATAATGAGATACAAGATAAAATTACCGATCTCCAGACGAACAGATCTGGAATCCCGAGCGTAGTGCCCAACTCTACTCGAACCTTGCAAGACGCCTAAACTAAGAACTTGAAGAACTAGAGCTCTACTTCTAATCTCTAGAAACCCTAACTTCTGTCTACTCTTGACAAATGAAGCAGGAGGAATGAATTGGTTCTTCCTGAAGGGGGTCTGCCTCTTTATTTATAGCCCGGTGGGATGAACACAAGCCGCAGGATCAAACTGACTTAACCAAGGGCCGAGATGCACCGTGGGAGGCGGTGGAGGAAGCTTTCAGAAGGGGAGGCCAAACCCTAGCCTCAGGGGGCCGGGCGGCGCCATGGTGGGGCCGGGCGGCCCTACCTGGTGTCTGCTGCGGGTCCCGCTGCTTCGGGTGTCTTCTAGATCCTTCCAGGTCCAGATGGCGATGTTTCCCATCGCGGTTAAGTTTTGTAGAAAATATGCACTCTAATCCCCCTTTTAAGCTTTTCTGAGTAATTCCCTGAAAAATAGATAATTCACCAAAACTCGTGGATTTTGTCAGTAATAACCCCTATGTTTCTATTATTGGTTCTTTTCAAGTGATAGTTGACGGTATAGAATTTATACTTAATGACCGTCAACACCCTTGCAATGTCAATTTTGAGCAGCACGCATGGCTTCCTCGTGGCGTGGATGGCACGGGCAGCGAGCTGAACAGAACGAAAGTTGTCGTGGATACAGCGTCCTCGGATGAAGGCACTCTGATTCGGCAGAACAAGGCCGTCAAGAAGAGGTTGTTGACGGTGGATAACGTCAACATTCATTAGAACTTTAGACACAAGAGGATACACGAATACACACTAGTTTAGGGTTTTAACTGACAATTTCCATGAGTTTTGCATATTCTATATTTTTCAGGGATTTTTCCAGAAAAGCTGAAAAGAGAGGTTAAAGCGCAAATTAATCACGAAACTTATCCACCACGGGAAAGATCAATATTAGGACGTGGAAAGGATCTAAAAGACACCCGAAGCAGCGGGACCGGCAGAGGGGGCCACGTGGGGCCGGCCGGCCCCACCATAGGGCCGGGCGGCGCCCCCTAGGGTTTCGGCCCTCCTCCTTCTAGAAGCTTCCTCCACCGCCTCTTCTGATGCATCTCGGCCCTTGGTTAAGTCGGTTTGATCCTGCGGCGCACGTTCATCCCACCGGACTATAAATATATGGGTAGACCCCCCCCTGGAGGGAGCCAATTTATTATTCATCAAGGCATCAAGCCATCAAGCATCAAGAAGCCTTCAAGTTCATCAAGAGCCTTTTAGTTCATAGTTCTAGTTAGTTAGATTAGAAGTAGAGAAGATCTAGTTCTTCATCGGGATCCGGAGCCCTCGGCGCCATGCGGGAGCGCCAGGAGTTCGGTATAGTTCTAGTTCTTTCTTTCTTATTGTATTCATTATTCAGATTAGGGAGACATTGTTCTTAATAGTTCATATGTTCTTAATTGCAATAGTCATTGTCTACTTTGATTATATGTCTAGTTTAGTTAGTTCGATCTTATTGAATTCATGTAATTGCTCGTATAGCGTTTATCCAAGTGTACAATGGGTAGATGATGAACAATATGTAGACGTGGTGTCTCGATATCTTGTTTGTCTGCGAGTGCACCCTAACATACCGGGACGTGTGGTAGTCCACGTAGGTGACAGCCACGTTAGTTCCTCTGTAGTCCACCCTCCGTATGTAGGACAGCAGGGCACGGTCGTGAAGTTGGATAATGACTCTATTTCATATCCTTCCTAGTTGATGCCCCCTTACATGTGATTATGATATAGGGTTGACTTAGCGATGATTACTAGATGTAATTGCACTAATTAGAGTTATTCATTATGTAGTTATAGAATTACCTTAGGCAGTTATCTCCTTAGTTTATCTATTGGCTAACTATGATTATGACTAGAAAATGCTCTGATGATTATCTATAATTATGATACTTGATTATGCTATCACTCGTATTTATCTATATTTATCTTGTGACCTCTGCCTGTTATGAGTAGAGTAGATGACATTGGTAATATCACTTATTCATTGTATATATTTTCTTATCAATATAATAGATAGAGTTTATAACAAGCTTTCCCAGTGGTATAAATATAAATCGACAACCTGGAAGAACTCCCTAGGTAAAATGCTACAATGGTATAATTATCTATCCGCTTGCAAAATCTATTTTAGTTTATATTAATATCTCTGCCTAGTCATATTGAATAATACATGTAAATCTATATTTGCTCCTTAGCATTATAATTAGGGATGACAACTTAATTCATGCTTAGGAATGCTAGTGATAAATAAGTGGCTAGTTGCTAATAATAAGTTAATTTAATACCATGCATTTCTAATATCGTTCATTCGTAGCGACGTTAGAAGTGCCAACAAGCATTTTTGGCGCCGTTGCCGGGGAAGGCACAATAAACTTAGAAAATATTGATAACATATATATAAATGGATAAAGTCATATTACCAATCGATCTCTAACTCAAACAGGTACACCCTTCGTTGTTATCATTTATTTATCTTATGCAGGGTGATGAATGAATGGTTTTTCTCTTCTAAAGAACTTCACTGATGATCCAGAGAAACTCCTTAGAAAGAAAAAGTTTGTAGAAGCAAGGGACAAATTCGAGTCACCATCAAGAATGCCCGTTGCTGCTCAAGCTAGCTCTTCGGAGGAGCCAGCTCCAACACTGGAAGAAGAATTTGAAGAACAAACAGAAGAGCAATTAGGAGAAAACCTAGCTCCTGTGTTTGAAGATATGGCTGAGAAGACACTGCGTGAGTTCTCTGCCCTAACAACAGCAAACATCCAGACTGGACCAGCAGTCAACACTGGGGAGAATGGATTTGAGCTCAAGCCTGCTCTCATCACCATGGTTCAAGCTAGCCAATTCTGTGGAAAAGCTCATGAAGATGTAAGTGCACACCTACAACACTTTCTAGAAATCTGCAGCACCTTCACGATCAGAGGAGTACCAAGAGATGCTATTTTACTCCGTCTTTTCCCGTTCTCATTATTGGAGAAAGCTAAGCAATGGTTCTACACCAACAAAGACAAGAACACTACATGGGACCTATGCTCAACTGCTTTCCTGGCAAAATTCTTTCCTACCGCCAAGACAAATGCTCTGCGTGGAAAAATTATAAGTTTCCAGCAACAACATGACGAATTATTCACTGAAGCATGGGATAGATTCTAGAACTACATAGAAGACTGTCCTCATCATGGGATAGAGAAGTGGCTATTAATGCAGACTTTCTACCACGGGCTTGTCTCTAGCACTCGTGAGTCTATTGATGCTGCAGCTGGAGGAGCTTTCCTGTCACTTAAGCTCTCAGATGCTAAAGTACTTGTTGAGAAGATGGCCTCAAATTTAAACTGTAATGAAGAACGTACTCAGCCCCGCAAGAAAGGAGGAGGAATCCATCATCTCAAGGAAATTGACATGGTCACTGCCAAGCTAGACCTCATTATGAAGAAGCTCGATATAAAGAAGAAGGAAGTCATGCACATCAATGATTCCCATATGACATGTGAAGAATATGGAGACTATGGGCACTCGGCTATCAGCTGCCCTACACTGCAAGAGGATGTGAACTTCATCAACAACAACACCTACTATCGTCCTCAACAAAACCAAGGGTGGAATCAGCAACCTCGACAAGGTAATTACCAAGGTAACAACCAAGGTAATAATTTTAATAATTTCAATCTTCCACCTTTAAGAGATTTAGTTGCTAACTAATCTAAATTATTAGATCAAATGACTAGAAAGATAGCTTCTAATGATAAAGCACTAGAAAACATAAATACTAGATTGGACACCATTGCTTTTGCTATAAAGAATCAAAGCACAACTTTAATAAAATATTAGAATCACAATTAGCTCAGTTGGCTGCTGCTGTTCCTCCATTTGAGAAAGGTAAGATTCTAGACCAACCGGAAGATTTAGAAACTGCTAACCTTGTTGATATTCACAATGCAACCCAATATCATATTGAGCCTGCAGATATACAGTGGATTGACCATTCTCTACCTGAGAAGATGGAAGACCCTGGAAAACTTTCCAGAGGCTATCTGCGATTTCGGCGCTAGTGTCAACATTATGCCCAAGGTAATCTATGAGAAAATATTAAATGATCCCCTGTTGTACACAAATATGCGTTTGCAGCTTGCAGATCAGTCCATTTGCTATCCTAAGGGAGTACTAGAAGAAGTTGTCATCAGAGTGGGACAATCATATGTTTCAGTTGATTTCGTGGTCATGGGGACAGGAGTAGATGAGAAGGCACCCATAATTTTGAGCAGACCATTCTTGTGCACAACCAAAGCCATCATCTATGCGGAGTATGCCAAGATTGTCCTATCCATTAAGGACAAGAAAGAAAGATTCACGTTTAAGAACCGCGTCCTGAAAGCCCCTGCAGCCTCGAAGCAATTCTATCAACAAGAAGAGCATCTACAGCAATCAGTGCCGAAGAAAAAGAACAATAGAAGCAATAGAAGATGGAGGGAAATCAAGCACGCACCTGAGAAAACTACTCAACTAATCACTGCTCTCAATACAGAAAATGATCATATGCTACCCAAGCCATTTCTAATAAAGAGAGGTGATCCAGGTATACCAATCATTGAATGCACAATCAAAGACACCACTTTCGCCAACACCATCTGCGACACCGGATCAGGATGCAATGTAATGTCAAAACAGGTATATGATGATCTATTTGATTTACCTTTATACCCAATATTTATTCAGTTGCAGATGGCGGATCAATCACTAAGATTCCCTGAAGAAGTGGTCAAGGATGTCATGGTAAGAATTCAAGGGCAATATATATCTGCAGATTTTCTAGTTCTTGATATGCAGGGAGACGATGAATCCCCGATCCTTCTGGGAAGACCATTTCTCTACACCGCCAATGCGAACATCTACATCGGGTCTGGACAGATTCACTTCAACTTGCCCACTGGAAAGGTACGCTGTCAATTTAGAACACTTGTTAACCAGGAACAGATCAGGAAGCAACGCGACAGGAGAAGACGCCAAGGCCACCGTCAGGCTGTCCAGCCTCACTATAGCTGGGAAGAATTTCCTGGCAAGATTGTGAAGTATGAAGACTGCTACAAGGAGCAAGAAGAGAACACACAAGCACCACACTGGAGTGAGTGGGAAGCGGAAGCTGAAAGAATGGACCAAATCGCCAAGGCAGAAAAAGAAGAGATCCTAGCACATCTAGAAAAGTGGGAGAAGGAAAACAAAGCTGAAGAGCTGGAGTTAGAGAAGAAAGAAGCAGAAGAAACAGAAAAGAGATGGAAGGAGAAAGAGGAAGCACATGCTGCACCACCACGAGACGGGGAATTGACTGAGGTGACCTCAGACAATAAACCCACTAAATAAGAATTCTCCTCTGTCTAAAGTCCTGTCGGTAGACTTTAAATTCCGTACCCTAGCCATAAGGTTAGAATGGTAATTATCTACTTAAGTTCACTAGTAAGTTTACTTTAATATATAGTAGCATAATTATGTTTGCACATTAAAATATAAAAAAACAACAAAATATTTATTGCATCATCTATGGCATCATACATACATAAGCCCCATGTAATTAAACTTATGGGACCCTCGTAGAAATATTTCTTTGTGTTGGCATAAAAATAAAAATAATAAAAATAATATTCATATTTAATTCCTGCATCATAAACAGAAAATTCAAAAATAAGAGAAAAATAAAATCCTCGCTAAAATCGGCAACATAAAAATTTGCTCATGAAGAAAATCAATTACTCTTTGGTGACCGCTAACCCATTATTAAATTCGAGCCTTGAGTTTTGGTTTTCCTTTTTTGTGGAGTGTATTCATACAGGAACAACATCGTGATAAGGAGAGAGTCTATCAGTGGCAACCACAAGGTCTACTACCGGCTAGCTTGCCCCAAAGGACATCTACACCAAGTATTACAAATATCCAGCTTGGAGGAGGAGCATCCCCTAGTTATCGGTAACTACACCTAGACGATTATTAAGTTTACTTTATATAGTCATAAAATATTAAAAATATGTGGGCACATGAAGGTCCACGAAAGTCATAGAGTCTTTTATTAGGTTATTAATTCAAAACGATAAAAAGATACATAATTATTTAAAACTAAATAAATATTTAGTTATATATATTAGAGTATATTTAAAAGGCGTCTAGGCTAGAGCCAATTAAAAACTTGATGAACATTAAAATTTGTTTTGGAGATGATGAATAGTTGCTCTGTTGTCATGCTAGTCAAGTATCTAATTGCTAAACTGAAATCTTCCTAATTTTTAAACACTGCTGTTTTAATTGAAGAATTTACTCTGAACCTAAATTGTGGAGGCATAAGTTTGCGCTGAGTCTAGATAGTTGATCGATATGATTCATGAAGGATGAGCGGCTATTTATTTTATTCCTAGCATTACTAAGTTCTGGAGGTTTATTTTAAAAATTTAAAATCTATATGATGAGCTCTTGTATGACAAAATATGAATTCCTATCAAAGCCGAAATAATATCTTTAGAAGATAGGAAACTTTTTCATTTAATTTTGTTTTGCATTGAGTTCAGTCAACCTGTGTTGAATGCCTTATGAGAGTCTTGTCATGCTTTTTAAAACCAAGATCACTTACACACTCCAGTCCACATATGCATTATTCCTACTACGGGGGTAAGCGCAATCATTCACATATTTTTCATCCATGTTCATCATAAAAATATTTCTCTCGTATTAATCGGGAGAGAACATCAAAAATATACACCCCATAGGAAAACCCCTGTCTTTAATGCTCTAAGTCCTTACTGTATCTCTCTAATTGGTTATTGTATTCAAGGGATGCATGTGGCTGTGCAAAAAAAAGAGAGAGAAAGAGAAGAGAGTAAAATGGACAAATGTCCCAGCAATTAAAGCAACGGGTATAAGATGTCCGCCTCCCTGATTTAAAATAATAAAGACGGCCCATATTTTTTCTGAGAAAAGTTTCAAGAGAGTTATTTTCAAAGAGCAAAGTAGAATTAGAATTAGTTACAAATACTATATATACACCTATCCACCATATTCCATACACATATACATCTTGGTTTGATTGTATGTCTCGATTCTCTGTGGATCCATTAGTTGACTTTACAATATATGCATTGCAAGTATGCCTACTCTTGTTATTGCCGATCCTATAAGATCTACCATATATATCCTTAGCTGTAGGAGGCATAACATCATATATGCCTTAAGCGAGAACCATAAATACCACATACATTGAGAGACTTGAGGGTGTCATACAATGAAGCTCTGAGTTTTATTTTAAAACCCTATAAAAAACTCTGGAATGTTAGCACTGCAAAGAGTTCGAGACATAGCGCTTGACTTGATTGTTCTATCTTTTGATTGCTCAAGACTTATGCAAAAACTGTAAAACCCTATAATTAAAGGTAAAATAGGTAAATTTGAAGGTTAGAACGTATACTGTTTAATCCGGAGGAAAATTTTTGTTTGAAGGCATGTGTACTTGGAAAGTATAACAATATTGTAGTAACTCCTGATCCAAATATAATAAAAATTAGACTTAGTTTGTTTGCCAAGGGACTGCAAAAGGTAAGCTTGGGGAGTTGTTGACGGTGAATAACGTCAACATTTATTAGAACTTTAGACACAAGAGGATATACAAATACACACTAGTCTAGGGTTTTAACCGACAATTTCCATGAGTTTTGCATATTCTATATTTTTCCAGGAATTTTTCCGGAAAAAGCTGAAAAGAGGGGTTAAAGCGCAAATTAATCACGAAACTTATCCGCCACGGGAAAGATCAACATTGGGACGTGGAAAGGATCTAGAAGACACCGGCGGCGGGACCGGCAGAGGCGGCCACGTGGGGCCGGGCCGGCCCCACCATAGGGCCGGGCGGCGCCCCTAGGGTTTCGGCCCTCCTCCTCCGGAAGCTTCCTCCACCGTCTCTCCCGATGCATCTTGGCCCTTGGTTAAGTCGGTTTGATCCTGCGGCGCACGTTCATCCCACCGGACTATAAATATATGGGTAGACCCCCCTGGAGGGAGCCAATTCATTATTCATCAAGGCCTAAAGCCATCAAGCATCAAGAAGCCTTCAAGTTCATCAAGAGCCTTCTAGTTCATAGTTCTAGTTAGTTAGATTAGAAGTAGAGGAGATCTAGTTCTTCATCGGAATCTGGAGCCTCCAGCGTATGCCTGGAGCGCAGGAGTTCGGTATAGTTCTAGTTCTTTCTTTCTTATTGTATTCATTATTCAGATTAGGGAGACATTATTCTTAACAGTTCATATGTTTTTAATTGCAATAGTCATTGTCTACTTTGATTATATGTCTAGTTTAGTTAGTTCGATCTTATTGAATTCATGTAATTGCTCGTATAGCGTTTATCCAAGTGTATAATGGGTATCCAAGTGTATAATGGGTAGATGATGGACAATACGTAGACGTGGTGTCTAGATATCTTATTTGTCTGCAAGTGCACCCTGACATGCCGGGACGTGTGGTAGTCCGCGTAGGTGACAGCTACGTTGGTTTCTCTGTAGTCCACCCTCCATATGTAGGACAGCAGGGCACGGTCGCGAATTTGGATAATGACTCTGTTTCACATCCTTCCTAGTTGATGCCCCTTACATGTGATTATGATATATATGGTTGACTTAGCGATGATTACTAGATATAATTGCACTAATTAGAGTTATTCATTGATGTAGTTATAGAATTACCTTAGGCAGTTATCTCCTTAGTTTATCTATTGGCTAACTATGATTATGACTAGAAAATGCTATGATGATTATCTATAATTATGATACTTGATTATGCTATCACCCGTATTTATCTATATTTATCTTGTGACCTCTGCCTGTTATGAGTAGATTAGATGACATTGGTAATATCACTTATTCATTGTATATATTTTCTTATCAATATAATAGATAGAGTTTATAACAAGCTTTCTCAGTGGTATAAATATAAATTAACAACCTGGAAGAACTCCCTAGGTAAAATGCTACAATGGTATAATTATCTGTCCGCTTGCGAGAATCTATTTTAGTTTATATTCATATATCTGTCTAGTCATATTGAATAATACATGTAAATCTATATTTGCTCCTTAACATTATAATTAGGGATGACAACTTAATTCATGCTTAGAAATGCTAGTGATAAATAAGTGGCTAGTTGCTAATGACAAGTTAATTTAATACCATGCATTTCTAATCTCGTTAATTCGTAGCGATGTTAGAAGTGCCAATAGGGGTGCCAGGCGTTCAGCTAGCAATTTGGCCACCAATTTGCCGAAGCTGTGCATCAAGCTGATGGGGCGATAATTCCTGATCTGTGTAGGCGTGGCTTTCTTCTTAAGTAGCACCATGAATGCGTCATTTAGGAGGTTGAAGCTCCTAGAATCGAGTGACCAGAAAGCATGAATGGCATTCATCAAGTCAGCCTTTATGATCGGCCAAGCGACCTTATAGAATAGGCCAGTGAAACCGTCGGTCCCCGGCGCCTTGTCGTTGGGCAGCTGTTTAATAACCTTCCAGACTTCATCTTCAGAGAAACAAGCCTCCAGGGCAGCAAGATCAGCCGTAGGCACGGCCAGGCCATGGAGGTCCAGTCTAGCGGTGCGTTGAAAGTCAGTTCCCAAGATGGAGTTGTAGAACGAGAAGAGCGAGTCAGCCATCTGCTGCTCCTGAACCAGCTCAGTTCCCTCCACCTCAAGCGATCGGATGAAGTTTTTCCGGCGCCGGTGGCAGGCTTGGAGGTGGAAGAAACGCGTACAGGCGTCTCCCTCAGCAAGGAAATGCATGCGCGAGCGTTGCCTGGCAATGGTCCTGCACAACGATGACAGGCCGAGGCATCTGAATTTCAACCGTCGTCGCAGCGCCAATTCATCATCATTCAGTTGCCGTAACTCCATGACGCGATCAAGCATGAGGACTACCTCCCTAGCCATTGCAAGCTGCAACCTGACACTTCCCACACGCTTCATGCTCCAACTCTTGAGGGCGCGTGCGACATTACGTAGCTTGTAGTCGAGGATGCGGCAAGGATCAGCGTGCAGCAAAGTGGGCCCCCAAGCCGCAGAAACGACGTCGGCGAACCCCGGCAGCTTGACCCAAAAGGATTCGAAACGGAAGCGTTTACGTGGCCAGCTACCAGTGTCAAGAGTGAGCATGAGGGGGCAATGATCCGAGCATTGGGTGGACAGTGCCCGAAGGTGGTGATTCGGGAAAAGCTCCATCCAATCAGCATCACCGAAGAAGCGGTCTAGCCGCTCGAGGGTTGGCACTTGCTGCTCATTGGACCAAGTGAACAAGCGCCCAACCAGGTGGAGCTCCTGAAGCTGCAACGTGTCGATGAAGGTGCGAAAGCGTCGCATGCATCTGCGGTTTAGGAGGCCATTGTTCTTGTCTTGCAACTGGTAAATCATATTCCAGTCACCGCAAAGCAACCAAGGCCCCACCAACGTTGGACGCATCGAACGGAGCTCGTCAAGGAACTCAACCTTATGGTCATCTCTTTGCGGGCCGTAGACCCCAGTGATCCAGCGGGATGCGGTTGAGTGGGCGGGGTGTACCGCCGTGAGTCGCGCGGTGATACAGAAGGACAGCCACGGATACCGTAACCAATCTCTACAGAAAACTAACACGGTGACGGTGTTTCTTAAAAACAAAAAGAAAACTAACACAGTACGGAGTACAATTTTTTGTTACATTTTACATCTCAGTTTCTCAATTTACCATACACCACAACTTTTTGTCACACAGAAAAGGAGACTTTTTTTTTCAAGTCTGTACAGGATCTAGTTACTCCGGAGTCTGAACACGGGGAGAAGAAACCGAAAGCCGAGTTTCTGAGAGCTTGGTACACACGCCTTTGGCGCTCCGTCTACACCGGCCGCCGTCCAAAAGCATCACCGCTTCCTTTGGTAGCCTTCGGTTCTCTGGCATATGCTGAAAATATTTTCTGACCACATGTCGTCAAGCGCTAGCACGCACGAGTGCACGACGACCAAGCCGCCGCGGCCGGTGACATCGGAAGCGATACCTATGGTTTCTTCTTCGTCGGCGGCACGGCTGTCATCTTAACGTATTCGTCCAGTAGGCGCCTGAAGTGCTCCTGCGCCTTATCAAGCTCAGCCCGTAGATTCTGTTCCTGTTCATTCGGCACAAGGAGATGAGGTTTCGTCAGACTCATAGTCCAGTCATGATTCACATTCTTATTCTTATATATGTGCTGTAATGATCATCACGACTACATACTGCACAGCGTGGGCAGAGAATTTACCTTGACTCGTAGTTCCTTCTCTGACATCTCAAACTCTGAGCACCTACATACAGAAACAAAAATTGCAAACAAAAATTCAGGTCTCTATAGGATGACACTATGTAGGATAACACCAATTAAAGAAAGATTGTTAGACTCACTCTTCACGGAGCATCCGGTTCTCCAGCTTCATGAAGGAAAATTCCTTGAGCTCTCGCTCTCCCATATATTTGGTGACCTGTTTTGTCCAGAGAAATCAATACACAACATGCAGATTGCCTAAGAATCAAGGCCACAAAGCTCTTGCAGCAACAAGGTAGTACTAGCATGGACGAACAGCAAAGGTGGTTTGTCTATACTAACCTGATGAGTAGCGGAGCTGCTGCCAGCCAAATCCTCCACAGCCTGCCTTTTAAGCGCAACCGTCATAGTAGCATCGTCGTTCCTCCTTTTTCTTGTCTCCACCAAATCGGTGCCGGGCGCCATGAGGGGCGATTTTGTCTCGTTGACTTGCATGGTCTCTGTTTTGACAGGTGCAGAGTGGACACCAGGGGGCGCAAAGGCGATTGGAACTGGATTCACGTAGCTGCCGTGCGATCCCAAGGGTGTCGTCAGAGAAGGAGCAGGTGCAGTCCTCTCTGATGGCTCAGCGGGGCCATTTGCTATCGGCAGCATTACTGGAGGAGGAGGAGGAATGGCAGCTGCAATCACGCGTGGCGTTTTCACGTATCCAATCTTCTCGCTGTAAAGATCCCTGGGGAAGAATAATCGAAACATAATTTACATGGTGGTGATATTTGAGGCCAAGTAACAAATGGTGCTAGTAGAGTTGGGAAATTAGGAGGAACAGGTATCAAGAACCTGGAACTCACCAGTACTCGTTAGTCATCTCCTTCAGGCGGTTGATCAGCCTCTGAAACAGCTGTGACTTCTCAAAGTCCTGTTTGTCATGAGTGGGCTTGATGAAGTCCACCTCCAATACTCCAGAGACGCTTCTTCCTTTGCTGCTCGCACTACTCAGAACTCTATGAAATGGCTGCAGTAGAATTTTGACAAAGATAATCGTGTAAATCTTGTTTTCTATGTTTTATGCATCGCTAAACAAAGTGAATCAATGCAAGGGGTCAGGAAGCTCACCAAAATAAGGCGATTTTTATGATAGATATTAAACCCGTGCATGCTAATAGTTGGGGCACCCTTTAAGAATCCAATAGTTGTAAGAACCTCAGCCTGAGTCAACCAAAGACAGTGCATGCAAAAAGGAGAAACAAGAACAAGGGTATGAAACTCTTAATTCATACAGTATATACCAACAAGTTATGTGGTGAGGCTAAGAAAAGATAAACCACACAGCAAACCTGTTTTATTCCACAATTTTGGGGTTTATAACTGATGCATTCAGGATATATTAGGTCAGCAGCGATGCAATGACGCTTAACTTCTTGCCCTCGAAGTATGATCCTAAAGTAATCTGGTAGATGCAGATACAACACAGAAGTATAGACCTGCAGAATGCTATGTCACAACCAACTCGGTGGTAGAGTGTTGAACTATATAATACTCACCCTAAGAGAATAGCGTAGTCGATTTGCCAAATGGTTCTCATTAGCCCTTTTTCCAGGGTTACTAATTTCTTCTGGATTTGGCGCTCCACTAATCATAATGTCCTGATGAAATATGAAATACAAACAAACAACAAGAACTTCGATGAGCAACCCAGCAGGGAACACCAAAAATCTGTCAGAATGTACACTGACAGTATACAACATAGATAACTATAAGAAAATAAATTCCTATTTATTGAAAAACAATCAACAACACGCAGCAAATTTTATAAGATCGGTTTTACATTGTTGGCAACAGTATTCCAACAGACACAATCTTCAGAGTTAAGGATGCTACTTTAACAATAAAATAATAATTGTGTTAAATCATTCAAGTGATATAGTTACCTCTGGATTTGTGTCGAAGTCGAGCTCCAAATTACCATCGTCATTGGACCACAAATTGAACACTATAATCTTGGTGCCATGTGGACCAATGTCACAGAACTGTTCATAAACCATAGATTGGAACAACCATTAGCATTTTAGATAAATGAGGTTGTAGTAGCTACATCAAATTGTTGAATTTTACTATTTTAAAAGTTTTTTCTATACATGGCTGTCATGTATTTGTATAGAAAACAATTTACCTACTTTATAACTTAAGTCTAAGTTCTTAAAGAGTAAATAAAGTATTGTATATCTAGACTTCAAAGGGATGGCAGGTTTAACATACATTCTGCATCAGCTCTTCTTCTGTTGCAAAAGGGGACCATTTCAACAACGCTGCCAAATTTGAGGAGAATTGCTCAGAACCATGACGCTCCAATCGCTGAGTTTGTCCTTTCATTAGATTGCATTTATAATCAACCTAAGAAGAGAGTGTATCATCAGAAATTAGGGAACTGGTGCATATGTAGTGCCTTACTTATGCCAAACAAATAAAAAAAAATCACACTTACCACGGGAACTACAACATCTGTATGCCCAGTTTCCACATTGAAAGTGTAGGAGAGGAGACCAATGGATTGTGTAGGCCCACTGAAAACAAGTAATAACTTGGCTTATTTCATTTGCTAAAAGAAAGTGGCTCACAAAAGGAAAGAAATTTAAGTGAGGTTAATATGGTACCTGCTCTTAGTGCAGCGACTGAAAACAATAGCATCTGCCCCGAGCCGCATTGTGCTAGTCTTAAATCCATTTCCATCTAATTAAAGTGGTAAATGCCAAAATTGTTAGACAATGGTTTTCAGGAGATGACTTGCAGATTATAAAACAATAATTGGCAATACATTGTCCAATAGCTGATTGTTTCTCTGAAAATCCAAAGCTCATGCACCGCCTCAAAGAATCAGGATCCATGCCTCCACCATCATCTGTATGGTAACCAGAAATTATGCACTCAGTTAGTTTCAAATTCATACATCTATCCATATTTGTCAATTTTTTTGAAAAGAAGCTTCATTACAGTGCAATCATGAGCAAAGCTTCTAGTCCCTACAAACTCCATAAAAATTAATGGAGTTCATAATTTTGTATTTTTTTTAGTTTATTATACAATCAAATATCACTTATAAAAAATTCTATATAATATAACAATCAGAACCTTGAATTAGTAAAGCTGGTGCTCCATTCCGTTTGTCGATGATTTTGTCCAACAATATTGTTGTAGCACCACCAGTTTCTATCTGTTTGAAAAAAAAAATAGTTCACTCACACATGTAAATATAATAATCAAAGTGTATGGCTCAACAATGAATCTATTTAATTACCTCATCCACCGCATTGTCCAGCAACTCAGCCACGGCTATGACAAGGAAAAGAAAGTAAGACATAATGCAACAATAATTAACATTGTAGTCTGTGTAAAGAAGTCTGAAACCACACAAAAGCGTACCTCCAAACGGCCATTTATGTGAAGTCGCATTGGAGTGGAGAAACTGGGGGTGGACACGCATGCGATTCTGCAGACCTACAAATCGAAGCAAAGCGGAAAACATTGAGCGTCAGAGATTATGCTACTAAAAGTTAATAGAATTTCACATGAAAACCTTCAGCATTATGACATACTCAGAGGTTGTTGTGGTGTAGCAGACTTCCCTGCGGCCGCGTCATAATCGCCGGCGCCCCAGAACTTCCTATTCAACCGCGATGCGGAGCAAGGTCGACGAGCCGAGGTACCCTCGAGTGCCTCGTCGGCGCTACTGGTTCGGTCGCCGACGCCACCTGACAGCTCCGAAGCGGCCTGGTTCAGGACGCATGTCGCCTGAGGCTGAGTTTGCGGTAACACTCGAGTGCCACCGCGCTCCAATGGCAATGCCGTTGGCTGGAAAGCGCTGGGGCCGTGGAGGCTCCGCTGGATGGTGGTGGCCGCGATAGGGGAGACGAAGGGCTTGATGTCTCTCTCGGCGTCCATGTAGTCTGACGACAGTTCCTTGAGACGGTTGCTGTTCAAGTGACAAACAGTAGGAGTGATTAGTGAGGACATGCACATGTGGTGCAGTTGCAAACCTGCAACATCAGGTACGGTAAAATCGAGAATGCCAAGAGATAAATCATAACTATGACATTTACAATAAAAAATAAAAAAGACAATAAATTCTTAATTTCTTAATAAACCAGAGAAAACTAAGAAAGCATGTTGGCAATAGTGTTCCATATACAAAGAGAATTGGCAAAAGGTGAAGAAATATCTGGAAAACAAAATCAAAACAATGTCTCGATGTTCAACACCTTATGCTGAGTTCGTCCGAACTGCAACAAGATCATACCCGAGCTCCCAAATCTAGGTGCCCAAATTTTCTGGTGTATGAATTGATTGACCAAACTTTGCCAACTAAACGAGCACGTACCTTGAGCTTACCAAATTTCAGCAAGGTTAAATTGTCACAAACCAAAGAAGCCATTCATTACTTCTGAACACTATTTAATCCTTTAGATTAGATTTTTTTAGGCAAACAACAGTGGTAAAGCACCTCTACTGAAGTTTTATTTTAGGAAAATAAAGCAACAGTATAAAAAGCAAATGAAGCTAAGAAACAAAGAAAGAGAGAAAGAAAATGAAAAGATTAAAATCGAGCTTCTAGCCATCTGGGATAAATAAAAGGGAAGTATTTCTTTTTTTTTTCCATGATGGATAATAGGTAAACTCTTACGAAAGATATTGGAATCTACGACCAACAGCCTTCTTGTTCCTCTCCTTCTCTTCCAATCTACCCACTTATATCACCAAATTTTTCGTTACATGTTTTTCAATCCGCCTAATTTATATTCACCGCTAACAATTCATTTACCGTTTCACTTGATGAGACATAGCTCTGCTGCCACGCACCCAGTTGTGCTCCATGGATGTTCTCTTACAGCCCAACCCATGGCACTCATGGCGTTGCCGTCTCACCCCTCAGTGGCCATCACAACTAGGTGGAACTTCTCTTCCCATATCCTTGAATCTAAAAGATACTGCGAATCCTAATCCCTAAACTTAACCCTAACCCTAACCCCAAACCTTAAATTGAAACACTAACCTCGTTGTAGACGAAGATGGGATCACCGAAGATGGAGAAGAAGGTATCGAATGCCGTCGCAGTTGGATAAGAGGGCTAAAAACGATCTAAGGCAGATATGGTAGGATCCGATCTCGCCAGAGTTGGAGAAGGGGAAAAGAGAGAGGAAAAGAGAGGAAGTCTCAAAGAAGGAGCAGTGGAATAAAATGCAACCTTTTCTTTTTATCCCCATGGTTCAGTTAGATAAAGACCATTTTGCCCACATGTAAGTCGAGTAATTACAATCTATTTTCACGTGTCCTAGAAGGCTAGAACATCCAAATAAACACAAATAGAATAAAGAAAGATAAAGCCAACATTTTAATAATTTAATTTATTTATTGGCTAGGACATACTCCCTCCATACTCATATTAGTTGACGTTTTGGACACGGACACGGTCTTTAAAACCTAATTTTATCCATCATTTTTTATTAAAATATATAAGAAAACTAACAATAAAATTTTTTTTATAAAAGTGGGATTTAAGGTGAATCTATATATATAAGTTTCACCTTTTCAAACTAAATATTTTAAAAGTTATTGCTAGTTTATGTTCTCAATGTTTGACCCAAACCTTGTCCAAAACGTCAACTAATATGAATATGGAGTAGTATAACTTTTAAGTGGGCTCTTCAAGACAGAATGAATGTTAGTGGGCATTTAAGTAAGAGAGCTCCAAACTCATTTTCATTATTTGGAGTCCAGTTAAGCGTTCGTCAGTTCGTCAGTAACTCAACACCCAATGCATAGGCTCCAATCTTTTTTTTTTTTTTTTACTTTATTAGCCATTCTAAATTGAAAACTGAAACAATAGCAAAAGGTAAGTCGTATTTCACATAGATTCAGTGCTACGATACCTCATGATAGGATGGAAAATGGCAAGGGTACTGCAGCTCGAGAAAAGAAACAAGCCCAAGTCCGGCAATTTATTATTATTATTTACTTTAGAGACCATTTTTCATGAAAAAATAGATCGTAATTTAATAATTAGCTCAGATGACAAATGAATGGATATCCATTCAGTTGGCATGGTTAATCCATTGGTTAAAACAAAATTCATTCAAGCATCCGCCGTTCGACCTCCAAAGATCGGCCGCTTCACGCCTGAAGAACTATCGTCGTTGGGCGAGCGCGGCTAGTCCGACGCGGAGGCGGAGCGCCGCGCAACCGCGGTGGCCTCACCGTGGCAAGGGAAGCAAACAACAAAGCAAGCATCCATGCATAAAGAACAGTTCAAATACAGAGAGATCCTAGAGAACCGGAAAGGTCCTAAATATAGATTAACTAATGGATGCAAGCCAGACAGAAGCAAATATGAAGAAGGAACATAGCCAAAGCCAAATCATGCCTTCAAAAGAATAGGAGAGATAATAATTGCAAACACACTCTGAACAAAAAAGAAAAGAAAAGAAAAGAAAGATCTTACCTCTGGAATGCAGTTCAATCTTGAACTTTTCCCAGTTGCCTCCAAAACTGTAGTTTGATATAGATTGATAGATCAGATAAAAGAAAAGGCTCCAAAGGATTTGAATTGTCTTGGTTATGACCAGATCTTTTTTTTTCTTCTTGCCTTCCAACTGCAGATCTTACTTTTGATATGGATCAGATCAAACAACCCCAAGGTTTTTAAGGGTTGTTGATGATATGATATGATCACTCCTTCAATGCCAATTTGCTTTTGGCACTTCACCTTGATGTCAATGACAAAACAAAACCCTAGCACTTGCAAACATGTAATTCTCTAGGGAATAGGGAAATAGGAAGAGAACCATGGAATCCAAGTTGCATATTTATTTATAGGCTAGGAAACCACCCCTAGATCTTCTCTTGGTATAGGAACAGATCTGTTGGGAGTCCTATACTAATTAGAATTAATATCAAGCCTGAAGGAAAAATATCTTCAAGAATCTGATTGGACAAGGAGAGTCCAACTGTTCAAGTCCATCTCACATGAAGAAAACTTAATTACCAAGAAAGATAGATAGTTTCCTTGATATGGATGTCAACTATACCATATATATTTCCCTCTCATATCGTTTTATTCTTTCATGACCTACTCCTACACTATTTCAAAAACTTCAAATGCACCTGGATTTGACAAATCTTGTACAGCAAGCACACGTATTTGGTACCGACTCGGAGACCGAATTTGGGTCTGGATCAACTGAAACTCCGCTTGGAGGAACTGACAAATAAAGAAGAGGGCTAAACGGGCCTCTCTTCTGCAGCATTGTGGCCTTGTTAACCACATGCGGCCCTACTGCGTCCCGACCCAATGAACGCTGGGCCGAGCCACTGGCCGCCGCCGCTGTTCCCGCCTGCACTCCGTAACACGCCGCCGCCGCGCGCGCACCCCTGCTGTCTCCTCCATGTCCCTTACTCACCACCTCGCCGCCGGCGACATCCTCAACGCCCTCCGCGGCGCATCCTGCCCGTACTCTGCACTCCACCTCTATTCCCTCCTCCGCCTCCGGCTCCGCCCGTCGGAATCATCCTACTTATTCGCCTGGCGCGCCGCTATGTTCACCCTCAAGCCGCTCTCTGCCGCTTCTTCCCTCCCACTCCTCTCCCATTTCCACGGCCACCTACTCAGGTCCAACCTCCTTGCCTACCCCCACGTCGCCTCCTCGCTCCTTTGCTCTTACTCGCTCCTCTCCGCGCCCGCTGCCCGTCAGCTGTCCGATCAAATACCCTCCACCACCTGCAACCTCTACGTCCTCAATGTCATGCTTGCGTCACTGTGCCGCTCCTCTGACCTCGATTCTGCGCGCGCATTCTTCGATGGCATCCCTAACAAAGACGTAGTGTCTTGGTCGACCATGCTCCCTTGCTATTTCTCCAATGGTCACCTCGCTGATGGGCTTGCATTCTTCCGTACGATGACATTCACCACCGACATTGCTGTGGATTGTGCCATGCTCGCCACCCTCCTCACGTCCTGTACGTCAGCTGCCCTTGTACTGTTCTGCAGGGCCATTCATGGTTATACTGTACGCCACTCCATCCCTGCCAGTATGCACCTCGGAACGGCACTCATTGATTGCTACCCCAAGATCAACCGCATTGACTACTAGTCACCAGAAAAAACAAGATGGTACAACAGGAACTCCAAAACAATAACTGGATACGCTCGCTGAGGGGAAAGATCACCACTGCTACCCATATAGAAGAGTTTGTCTCTCTATGGATCAGAATTCAAAATGTACAGCTGCTCCCCAGGCGTACATGACTCGATCACCTGAAATGGACGGCGGGACGGCTGCTATTCCACTCGATCAGCAAATCAGCTCAAGCCGCCGCGTAGCGCCAAACGGCCAAAGAGGATCAGCTTACCGTATTCAGTTCGGTGGAACCTATGGGAGATTCAGGCACAACCAAATTTGGAAGGCACACACTGAAAATAAATGCAAAGTCTTTGCGTGGATTCTCATTCGGGATAAAATCCTAACAGCGGACAACTTGCAAAGAAGAGGATGGCCACATCAGGAACGATACGATCGTTCTACGTGATGGACCCTTGGAGACTGGCCTGCACCTATCACTTCTATGCCCATACGCCAAAGCAGTGTGGAACCAAATCTTGGATTGGGAGCACTTTGATACACATCTCCCACAGCCACAACATGACCCCTTGCTCATTCACGATTGGTGGGAGGAGGCCGCAAGAAAGGTTCCCAAGGAAGAGCGAAGACGTTTCAATGGGATGGCGATATACACTTTCTGGAACATATGGAAAGAAAGAAACAGACGGATTTTCAATAATGTGTCGGAAACGGCGTTAAAAACCGCCTCAAGAGTGAGGGAGGACATTATGCTAAGAAAGAGGGCCACAAATCGACTGCCTTAGCAACTCCTTAGTATCTGTTGTTTTGTGTTTCCATCATTTTTTCCAGCCGAGCCCTGGAATGACTCTTTGTACATAAAAACCTCTTTTTCCTACCTTAATTGAAGGGCAGAGCTCTTGCCATTATTTTCAAAAAACTATGCTACCCGTGTGTTTACTCAGATGACTAAAAGGAAAGTTGTGCACTGGACAGTTATGATCCGTGGTTTGAGTTCACAATTGCACAACATGAAGGCTGTTCATCTGTTTGAGGAAATGTGTCAAAGAAGAGTGCAACCAAATGAGATGACATTTACAGCTGTGCTCAGGGCATGTGTCAATGCTGGGCTGGTGGAGAAAGGGAGGGAGCTGTTTAAGCTTATGGTTGACAGATATCGCCTTGAGCCAAATATACATCATTATGGGTGCATGGTTGATCTCTATGCGAAGGCAGGGTTGTTGGAGGATGCTTATGAAGTTATCAAAACCATGAACATGGAACCAAATGTCATCATATGGATATCATTGTTGGCTGCATGCAAGAAGTTCAATAATTTTGAGATCGCCGTCGAGGCAATCGAGAAAGTATTGGCACTGGAGATATCTGATGAAAACGCTGGATTGTATGCATTGATAACTGACCTTTATGCTATGGGTGGACAGTGGGATGATGTGTTGAAGATTAGGAGGCTGGCGGAGGAGCGTGATGTGTGGAAGAGCAGAGGTTTCAGCTTGCCAGGTACAAGATGCTATGTCGATGCCTCGACATCCCCGGCAGGACGGAGATGCAACAAGGAAAGCTGGACTGGGAATATTCATTCATGATCCCAGAAACCAACTAAATATATATATCAAAGCCATAATATGCCCAATCTCCTCGGTTCTAATGGCCGAGGCAGCAGCCATTTCCCTTGCAGGAACAATTTCAGCAAATTTGCAGCTACAGGAGGTCGTCTTCATCTCAGACAATTTACAAATTGTCCAATTCTTCAATGGCAGGGATTGTACAACACCACTAGATTGGAGAATCAAACCGCTTACGAAAAAATTCCTAAACTCCACGACAAATATGAGAGTTTCAGTTGCAAAAATCTCAAGGCAACAAAATATCACTGCCCACTTGTTAGCTTGCGAAGCCTTCAGATGTAACAGTACTTCGAGTATTAGGAATAGCACTTACAGATGTACTAATGTTAATCATCAAGGCAGTTGCCCAATCATTATGGCACTGCAGCATGTACCCTGGGACAATTTCATGCCCTTAGCAGCATTTTGCTGCTAACTATAATAATAATATGTTTTCATCAAAAAAAAAAAGGTGGACGACCCCAGGGTTTGTCATCTGCTGCACTCAGTTGATTCTTAACTTGGTTCCATACCTCTAAATATTTGGCGGAAGTAGTGAACACAAGACTCTTTGATTTGTTTCATTGTGGAGGTATTCATAGGACAGGTCTACTTGTTGTTTGATGTAACGCAAAAGTGGAAATTAATAAGATGAATACAAACTTCCACTCAAACTTTGGAATTATACTGAGATGAATTGTACTTCTATGGTCCAGTGGGATGATACACTGCAATATTGGAAGAAGGATTTAGGTTATACAGCATGTGCATATGGATAAACACTCTAAAATTTATTTAAGCAAGCCTAGCTCATTATTGAATTCCTTGGCATCTGGATGACTTTGAAGTTCAAATGCACTTTCTGCAGTCTCAGTTCTGTGATCTGCGTTTCACTTATTAAACTGAAGTTGATAGACGAAATTTGTGATTTGAATTTTGATATGGTTTTTGCTGATATGGTTTTGAAAAGAGTACTCAAAAGGAAAGTAAGTAAAATTTGGGCTCAGCTCCCACTATTGTTTTTTCTTCATTGCCAATAAGCTATATTCACGTGGTTTTGCTGCTAACAGTTTCCAGCTCCATGATCAGTAATACTTCTGTCCAGGTGCCATCTCTGCCACTGTCTTCTATTGGACTATGGGATTGGTTGCAGATTCTGTGTGCTACACTCAGAGTAGTCGTATGTGCCTACTTGAAATTGCTTTGTACAGTCGATTGGTAACCTGGAATTCTCTTTCCTATATTTATTAGTCGTTGTATCTGTATCAGAAGCTTTCGCAGTAGCAGATATAAATCGAGGACGTCTTTCTCTTTCTTTTTTTCACTGATAATCAGCATTGGCCTCTTGGGCTTTTTTTGTTTTGGGTGGGTGTGTTCATGGGCAGTTCAGCTTATTTCAGCAGGAAAAAAAAACAATCATCAGTATACCTATGCATATTTAGAGATCATTATTTGTTGAGGTGTTCTCGTGCTTTGGGGGCAGAGTATTGTCGGTGTACCCCTGTTTAGAAGCCTAATAACAACCTGTATGGAGCTGTTTGGACACAGGATTATTGTAGGAATTTATAGGATTTAATTTACTTGAAGAACTTGGATAAATGCATTTTCCTCCCCTTGCTTCAATTATTTCAAATCTGTGTTAAGTGTCACTTCATTTCGATCGGAACTGGAAATTTGTGACAACCTGAAACTTGGCCAGAACTCGTTCGATTACTGAACTGACGAAACTTGGTCAGACATGTTTGAACCCCAAAACCTGACTCCCCTGGCCCAATAAGAGAATGTGGTGCAGTAGCAGCAGCTCTCTAATGATTAATGCCATCACGGCGACGTGGCTGGCCAGTTCTCTCTAATCTCTGTTCATATGCTGATACCAAAATGAGACCTATCAGTCGCCGACTCCCTTTGGATAGATCACAGTACCTCAACTTCCCGATGGCGTGACGCCCTGGTGTTGTTCAGCCGGCTCAGTTGATGATATGTACTGGTGGACTGCAGCGTTCACGCTAAGCCATGTTCTTAATTTCGACCCATGGACATGGACTGTAAGTTGTTTTCAGCATCATGCTTGAAATATTCCTAAAGATGGAAGGAAGCGTGCGTATGTGATGATTTCGTGCACAAACAAACCACCTGGTTCCTGCTCCCAAACAGGGGTTTTTGCAAGCATATTCCGCAGGATCGTCGAGCCGTGCCAAACCGGTGAATCCGCTAGCCAACGAGTACTCCGCCTTCAATAGTTTCCCCGTCTGAAAACTACCGCCTGTCTCGACGACAAATTAATGCGCCTCTCTCGGCTCGTTTGGCCCCAAGGTTGGCGCGCACCGGCCGTGGACGTGTTCGATCTATCGGCGATCTGCCTCCGCCTGCTTGTTCGGTTGAGACGCTGTGGCATCCGAAAGCGTACTCGGTACTCACACACACAGATGGCCAGCCGCCCCTCATGGCACATCGTGTAGTACACTCCTAGTACGTACCAGTTCGTCACCATCAAACCACACAATTAACGCTGTCTGTGCACCAGATTAAACCCCCTCTTTCTGTCGTCTCACCTGTCACCCATTTGGCCATTTATGTCACTCGCCGCAAGACGATGGTCCATTAGACGGCAACGTACGCCGCAGGCGCAAGGCTGGCTGGCGTAACTGGTTCGTACATATATAAACCCCGGCTCAACTGGTGAGTGGTGACTGATAGCGACGCCGGCCGGGACAAGGAGAGGAGAATCGGCAGCTCCGCCCGTTCCCACCGCGTTCGTTTTCCGTGGACGCAGTAAGGCTGCAGGAGTAGATCCATCTCTGTGCCTCCGCTCCCGCTGCGAGATGCGTCCATCGCGACGTCTTGCTAACTGCCGTCCACACGGAGGAGAGACGTGCCGGTGCCGCCGGTGCCGTGGGTGCGGCCCGGCAACCGGCATATAGCCTTCTGCCCGCCGCTCCAGGCACTCCGTGTTTTTTTCACGCGCGGCGGCCGCACGAAAAAGCCACACGCCCACCACCACCCGCGTACCGCGGGCGATCAAGTCGGTCGCGATGGGCATCTTCCAGCAAGGCCAGGGCTCCAGCTTCCCACTGCTCCTCGTGCTGCTCGTCACGCTCCTCGGCCTGCACTGCACCGCCGTCTCGAGCTCGGCCTCGGCGCCTCTGCGGCCGCCGGAGACGAAGACGATGATGCACGAGAGCTACGCGGGCAAGTCGGAGTTCAGGACGGTGAACCGGAAGGAGCTGAACTCGTGCCTCAACCCAAGCCCCGACCTGGCCATCAATGTCAGCATCAGCGGCGGGAACGGGGCCGGGGCGCCGATACCCGACGAGGCGTTCCTCACGGTCACCGTCTCCGGCGTCCGCAAGCCCGACGCCTCCGACTGGGTCGCCATGATCACGCCTTCCAACTCCAGGTACAGATTTTATTTTATCGTTGCATGTTCTCGTGGATCATGGTTCTCGCTGTCCAGTCCATCAGCTTGTTGCATTGATGCGTGCACGCGCGCAGCGTTGCTGGATGTCCTCTGAGTGGAGTGAACTACGTGGAGACGGGCGACCTGGCGAATCTCCCGCTTCTCTGCCACTACCCTGTCAAGGTGAGAGAGTTTCTTCTCCAGCTTTCGTTTTTGTACTCTCGTTGCCTGCTCCGGATGCTACTGATTACAGTACTAGTGGTTGCGAATTAATTGCTTTAATACAGTATGAACCACTTCCTCCTGTCAGTTCAAGTACAAAGATTTGGCTTAGGTTGCGGAGTTTATGAGAAGACAGGTGATAGCTTAACTAAGTATTGACAACGATTATAAAAAAAAAGTATTGACGACGACATCCAATCAAAGTATAAAAGATATGACGTGATAGACAGTGCGTGCGTGCATGGTTCAAACGGGCACACTCGTAAAATACCTTGTACGTGATCTTTAGGGCCCTTCCCATCTGTTGGGCTTAGTATACATGGGCCTGCTAAGCCCAATTCTGATGCAGGAATAATACTCGGAAAAGATCCATCTGATCTCCATTTTTGCCCAAGTCTGGTTCCAACTGGGAAAAGCGTCTGTTTCATCTCTTCCGATGACTTTTGAAGCCGTTCGAATATGCTTCCCGAACGGTTTTGACAACTGTTTTGGCTTGGCTAATGTGAATGTGATGCCACATCAGTCGTCTTATTTATTTGACGGTATATGTTTTGGCTTGGCTTGGCTAATGTAAATCGAACTAAGTTGGTAGTTTAGGAAGGTTAATTAGACTATAAGAAGATATATACAAATGTATATAGTTCATCCAGTCCAGTTTATAAGGTATTTATACGTAATTCAAGAGTCAAACTTTATAGTCTTCAATTAATAACCTGATCAATAATTTTAAATCTTGTAATACAAACTTAATACAATCAGGTTGTATCCAAATGTACTATCCAATAATCATAAACTTATAGTCATAAATAAAATGAAATAAATGGTCAAAGTGATTTGAAAACGCCTTGAAAACTTGCTCAAAAGGAGCAATTCTCCAAATATTTTTGTTTGGAAAAACAATGCAATAAAAAATATTTTAGAAAATTTATTAAAAGATATTTTTATAGTTTTCTTGGTAAAGCACATTTAACCCATGAACTGTCACTCTCATCTCATGTGGCGCTACCAGCTAAGAGTCAAATCGAAATTTCGCAAAAATTTGGAGATATCAAATGGAATTTTGGCATTTTGCCATGATACTCAGCTTCGAACCTCCTGAAGTACAGGCCCAGTACCTGACAAGCGACCCCGGGTACATGGGCTGCAAGAACGCGGGGTGCGGGAAGCGCGACGCGTCCGGCGCCTGCAAGGCCCGGACCTGCGCCGCCACGCTCACCTTCCACGTCGTCAACTTCCGCACCGATGTCGAGTTCGTGCTCTTCTCCGGCGGCTTCAAGACGCCGTGCCTCCTCAAGCGGTCCGGCGCACTCCGGTTCGCCAACCCCGCCAGCCCGCTCTACGGCCACCTCTCCAGCACCGACTCCAAGGCGACCTCGGTGAGATAGCCATTCCAGGAACCCACCATTCGATTCGATTCCACCGCTGCTCTCTGCAACAGCTGAACAGCAGCACCCTTTACCTCCTTTGCGTTTCTTGGCGCAGATGAGGCTTACCTGGGTGAGTGGAGACGGGAATCCGCAGCAAGTGCAGTATGGAGACGGAAAGTCATCTACTTCTGAAGTCGCAACCTTCACGCAGGATGATATGTGCAGTGAGTAATCCATATGGTTATACCCTGTTATGCTCGGAGAATGGAACAGTAAAATGAAATGTCGTGTCGCCGTGTCTGATTCCGCGTTTCCTCGGACAAAATTGCCTGCGTGCAGGTATCTCCGTGTTGCCGAGCCCTGCCAAGGATTTCGGCTGGCATGACCCCGGCTACATCCACTCGGCCGTCATGACTGGGCTCCAGCCATCTCAGTCCTACACTTACCGCTACGGAAGGTAGGATCTTGAATTATTTTCTCCTACCACGACTGAGATCCTTTAAAAACATGGTCTACAATTGGTGGCTTTCTTATTTGTGCAGTGATTCTGTGGGCTGGAGTGAGACAGTCAAATTCAAAACTCCACCAGCTGCTGGTTCAGATGAGCTATCCTTTGTGATCTATGGTGATATGGGGAAGGCTCCACTGGACCCATCAGTGGAACACTACATTCAGGTAGATGGAAATATTTTTGAAAGTGAACTACTGAACTGGCAGGGGATGCCGTTTATTATTTTAAGTGGGGATAAGTTAGATCAAAATACAGTGTTGATGCAAACTGCTCTAAGGCTGGATCTTTTCTGCGAAGACTGTACATTCTTGTATGACATGTTATGGTTGTAGCAAGTCTGGGAAAATATGAACTGGCTCTGGTTCTAATGGTCATGGGACGCCTTTGCAGCCTGGATCGGTTTCTGTGGCCGAGGCAGTGGCTAAAGAGATCCAAACAGGAAACGTGGACTCCATTTTTCATATAGGAGACATCAGCTACGCCACAGGCTTCCTGGTCGAGTGGGACTTCTTCCTTCACCTCATCACGCCACTCGCCTCTCAAGTTTCCTACATGACAGCTATTGGTAATCACGAAAGGTGACTTTCTTTATTCAGGATCTTGCACTTCCAGTGCAATTTTTAGCAATAGTGAATTTATGCAGTGATAAAAATATATAATGCACAATTGCTACCATGAACATGTGATGTCATATTGTCTTCCTCAGGGATTACGCGAACTCTGCATCTGTGTATGTGACTCCTGATTCAGGGGGTGAATGTGGAGTCGCCTACGAATCATACTTCCCCATGCCTGCTGTTGCTAAGGATAAGCCATGGTATTCTATACAGCAAGGGACCGTTCACTTCATTGTGATGTCCACTGAGCATGAGTGGTCGGAGAAGTCAGAGCAGGTATGATTTTATCTGTACATTTTCTACTTCTGTTTTAAGTCTTGGAAATACAAAATCCTTCTCTGAAAAAAAAAAAAAAACTTTGTTGTTTGGGCAGTATAATTGGATGGATGAAGATTTGTCATCGGTTGATAGATCAAGAACACCATGGGTGATCTTCATTGGGTGAGTGAATTACTCATTTCTCTCCTGACAATAGCCTGGCCAAAGACTGATCAGGTGGGGAAATGAAAGGCTGCATCATGAGAGGGGCCTTTTCTCCTTGGATTTATTTATGCTGTACTCTGGATTCTGGAATCTGTTCTGCAAGAAACAAGAAATAACAGTTGGCATTTCACTGATCATTGCAGGCATAGACCGATGTATTCCTCCCATGGTGGTATACTGCCCAACGTGGATTCCAACTTTGTTGCCTCTGTTGAGCCCCTCCTGCTCAACTACCAGGTAAGAAATCACATGAAAAATTCAAAAATTTAGAACGGATCGTGCCACATTTTCCTGAGAAAAATGACAATATGCTGCCTATAGTGACATGTTTGGGTTCTGCGGTGACTAGGTGGATTTGGTTTTCTTCGGCCATGTACACAACTATGAGAGGACCTGTGCGGTATACCAGGGCGATTGCAAAAGCATGCCAACCAAGGACAAAAGCGGAATTGACGTTTATGACAACAGCAACTATACTGCGCCTGTTCATGTCATTGTTGGAGCAGGAGGGTTCAGCTTGGACAACTTCCCCTAACAATGTAAGAGTCATGGTAACAATTAGCTAGGCTTGTATGTTGAAAGCAGGCACTGCATAATGTTGAAGTTGTAGGGTGTTAACAATGATTCGGTTAATATTAGGAATCGAGAGAAGATTTGGAATTGATTATCTTGAATGATGTTGATATATGCTCTTTAATATTTTTTTCCCATTGTCCAATATTTAGGGGAGGCCTGGAGCTTATCAAGGGTTTCGGAGTTCGGCTATGGCAAGGTGCATGCTACAAGAACCGATATGCTGGTTCAGGTGAGTTCCTCCAAGTGTTGTGTTTCCGTCATCTACTTTAGCATATTTAAATATTGAAGTGGTTGAATAAAGAAAATGCCACAGTTAAGCGTTAACACAACTAACTCCCAGAAAATGTTGAAAAAAAAAAAAAAAGAAACACCACTTTACTGTTTTAAAATGGTTGTACATTCGCATTGAAGTCTGAATATAATTGTTAACCTCTTTTATTCAGTTTGTAAACTCAAGTTCGATGGAGGTACGAGACCAATTTAGGATTGTGAAGGGAGCTGCGGTAAACAAGACACCGAGCCTGATAATTCAATAATAGCTGCTGCTTTACAACAGAAAGAACAAAGAAGATTTGACTGGACCTATTCTCCCTTTTTTTGGAAGAATAATACTATTTATTTTTCTATACTGTAAATAGGTGCTAAATTACATATTATTGTATATTCTGCCTATACCTGTATATCTACAACATTTACATCAATAATACACGATCCTTTTAGGGCACATACAACGGGCTGTGTCAGCTGTCTGCGTTCAGTAGAACTTGCAAAAATAGACGCTGGCTCTGGCTCGTGCTCCCAGGTGACGAGTGGATCTCGTGTGAGTGTGTTGCCCCTGCCCGTGTACGCGATGAAAGAAAAGGAGCTGAAGTGGGCGAGAGAGACACTGCAGTGGTCCGTCAGTCCTAACACTGCAGTGGTCCGTCAGTCCTGGCCGGCCATCTGTTAGCTTCTTGTCTTTTTAGAAAGAATGCACAAATTTACTTAAAACATATAAATCCATATAGAATCAAAATCAAATCAAAAAATTATGATTCAAATTTTGTTAGATTCCTTTTGACCAGAACTATAATTTATACCCTCCGTCCCTAAAAGAAAGACGTTTTTATTTTCTGAGAAACAATTGCCGGTAATTTTAATAAATAATAAGTATCATCAATTGGTATCATAATTAGTATTATTGGAAAGATATTTTGATCTAGTTGTTTAATAAATTTATTTGAACATATAAATATTATATTTATTTTGTACAAATCAAGTTAAATTTATAGCAGGAACATCCAAAACGTCTTTCTTTTAGAGACGGAGAGAGTATATATATATATAGAAGTGATAAAACACATGCTACACCCTGAAGATTCTCCATATACTAGATGATTTGCGCTTTGCCGCGGGAGAGAAGGAAAAAAAAAAAAAAAAAAAAAAGGTCGCGGTAACGGGTGGATACTGTTCCCGAACCCGGTACTGTAGAGGCAACCCGGACTGTAGATGAGCGGCAACCCGGTACTGTAGCTGGAACAGTGATTGAACAGTAAATGAACAGTGCCTGACGGGAGAAACTAAAGACTCTATATGATATGATTTTCTTATGTGGAACCCATTTGTATATTTTTTAGAAACTATTTTTCTCAATAAAAATTACAAAAAATACAACCTACTCGTATCAGTACGACGCTATGCATGAATATATTCATGATATGTTGTCGGAATAACTAGTCTAAATAATATTAATTATCTTTAGCTTAATTATTCTTTTTATGTTTTATATCAAGTAGCAACACACTGGCATACAGGGATCATACACATATTTAATTGTTACTTCATGCAAGTGTTAAAAAACTTATAGACAGTTAAGCAAACAACAATTGTACGAGCTGTCTATTTAGCTGTCTATACGCAGATTTCAAAAACTTAGAGACAGCATGCTGTCTATGGGTTGTACATGCCCCCTTACTAGTCCATCAGCTCATGCGAAAGGAGACGTAAGCATTAGTTAATGCTTAATATACCAACTAATAAAAAGTGCTTACATTAAATTGCATATTTTTCTCTTTGTTCATTTCCTAACACAGTAGTCATAACAGATACATTGTGGTGTATATCTGTTTTTTTTTATTAACTGTTGCAGATTTTTTTTTTTAAGTTATATATTTTTATCCTCAAGTTAAGTTGAAACTATTGTGCTTACTATATTTATAAATTACATGTCTTGTGTTTATTACATGAAAAAGCTTATATTAAATTGCATAGTGTTTAATATTATTAATTGTTGTAAATTTTTTATCCTCAAGATAATTTCAAACTCTTGTGTTTATTATATATTTTATTAGCATTCCTTTTGTAGTTTTGAAATAAGAATTTTACATTGGAGACCATAGTCTTAAGTATTAATATATCATAAACTCATAGCCTTAAGTACTCAGATATCATAAAAGTCATTTAAAACCTGTATGATGAGGTCGGTGGTAAAGCTTACAGTGAGATCTAGAATGGGATAGTGACGCTAATCTCAAGAGAATATTAATATCTAATTCTTATAATGGTCGTTTACTCTAAAGGAATCTCAAAGGCCAGTAAGATATAGCCATCGAAGCTATCTTTCTTTGCTTCAAACTTCTTTCCGTGACTAAATCCTCTGGCCTAAGACATACAACTAACAAAAACATATGGTTGGACAATTTAGTTCTGAAACTACAATTTGGACGAAGAGAAACTTGATCCGAGAGAAGGGTTGAAAGAGAAGTCCGGAGGCGCTTGTCATGGCAATTAAAGTATACGCTGATGACAGTGATAGATCTCATGAAAGTTCGAGTGGATGGGAGAGGGGCTGAAAGTTCATCTTCAACCTCTAGCTTCTCCTCATCAAAACAGTCATGGCAAAATTCTTAGAGGAGCTCTAAGGGCTTTATGGGATCAGCAGTGGTAGGGCCCCCCGCCCCACTGCTAGATCCGTCTTTGGCAACATTAGGCAAAAAAAAGAGTGAATTAGAAGATACACTGGACGAGCTGGAGTTTTAAAACTTAACTCTAAGGCTTCCTTTCAGCCGAGCTCGATCGACGAAAGATGTGGGAATTCGTCATTCAGGGTAGTGACAGGGATGTCGTGCTGTCTAGAAGGGGAAGGGTGAATCATTTGATGGTAGGCCAAATTAATATCTTGTTTACAAGCTGTGCAGGCGATCATAAATTTGGGAATCAGCCATTTGATTCTAGACAATGATGTCTTGGCGCTTATGGTACAACAAGCAATGGAACTGGATATGTACTCCTATTAAACTTGCTGACCGTCGAGTGGAGGAGTTAATAAGTCCCTAGTGAAGTCGAGCTTGATTGGTTGGTTCCTAAAATTTGTTAAACCAAAGATTTGACAAGCTATTGTTTTAGCTATTAATTTATTTACTATCAAAACTTGCCAAGCTTTCACATTTGGCTTGCCAAATTCATGGTATTTTTACCTAACTTTAGCCAAATCTTTGGCATGGCAATAAATCAATTCCTAAAATCTTTATCTTGCCAAATCTTTGGCATGGCTACCATTCCATTGATATGTAGAAATAAATTATATAGTGCACATATTATGTTGTTGTTTCTTGCTTTCCAAATTTAATTAATTTTTGTGCCATTTGTGAAGAATTGTCAACGTGCATGCTCCATCCATCTCAAAACAAATAAATCAAATTCTAAAATTATTTTAAGTCAAGCCATTTTAATTTTAACTAAATTATTGAAAATAATACAGACATTTATGACATTAAATTAGCATACATATAAATGTTAGTCTTTCTTATAAAGTTGATCAATGTTAAAGATATTGTTTGACTTTAGATGATTTTAGGAATCGATTTATTTTGGAACTAACTCTCCACACGGGAGAGGGAAGGCCGAGCCGCACTCTCGCGCCTCCTCGATTGATCAGCTCCTCCCGGTGCTTATATAATCTTTAGCTTGGGGCACATTTTGTGCGCGGCCATAGCCACACACCACACTTGTGCGTACGTTGCGATGGGTGTCTCCGGCTCCGGCGTCGCGTTGCTTGTGCTTGTGTTCGCCGGCCTCTGCGCCACCGTGTCGAGCTGGACGCCACCGCCGCCGCCGCCGCCTCCGGAGATGCTGCTGCACGAGAGCTTCGCGGGGAAGTCGGAGTTCAGGACGGTGAACCGGAAGACGCTGGAGTCGTGCTCGAACCCGAGCCCGTACCTGGCGATCAACGTGAGCACCGGCGGGGCGCCGCTCCCCGACGAGGCGTTCGTCACGGTCACCGTGGCCGGCGTCCTCAGGCCCGATGCCGAGGACTGGATCGCCATGATCACGCCGTCCAACTCCAGGTAAATCGATCTAGAAATAATTTTTACTGACAATGCTAGCTGTTTTTCGATCGTTTATTCTGATGACGGACCGTGTCGTCGTCGTCTCTCCGTCCGTGGATTGGTGCATGCGCAGTGTCTCCGGATGCCATTTGAGTGGTGCGAACTACGCCCAGACCGGCGATCTAGCGCAACTCCCGCTTCTGTGCCACTATCCTGTCAAGGCAAGTTTTTTTTTTTCGCATTCCATGCACGGCTGCTCTGTGCTTTGCGTTGCTTCACCCTTCTGTTTTCACTGCTTCATCCTTGCTTACGTATACGTACTAAGGGTGTACTAGTTGCCACGAATTGCTATGTACAAACTTCTTTCTGCCATGTTCAAGTCGTTCTCGTCATTAAGAGTTTGCTGAGTTTACGAAAAGGAAGCCCTAGGTGGTTTAAGTATTTGATCATAGCGACATTTTTCGGTACCCAATGCAACATGTCTCACAAGAATGGGCAATTGGGCATCCATGATCAACGAAGCAAGCCTAAGCTAGCGTGCAAACATTAGTCATCCGTAGGGGTGCATTCCCATCACATGCATGACGTGCGTTGCATGGTTAAAATGGGCAAGCTGTGTAGTTGGAACTTAGAAAGTAGTTGCGGTGTTGGCAGCGTGTACACACATCCATGATCCATGATCTTCAAGGCCGTCCCAAATAATGGGCCAAATTTATATATGGGCTACCAACGACGCCAAGTTTCGGGCCGAACTGGGCACTAGCTATTTTAACACGGTCCTCCTGATTCTAAAATGTCCTCCTACGGTGGTCGTGCGTGCAGCAGGCCCAGCATTTGACGCGCGACCCTGGCTACCTGGGCTGCAAGACCGCGGCATGCCAGAAGCGCGACGCGTCGGGCGCCTGCAGCGTCCGCACCTGCGCCGCCGCCGTCACCTTCCACGTCGTCAACTTCCGCACCGATGTCGAGTTCGTGCTCTTCTCCGGCGGCTTCAAGGCGCCGTGCCTCCTCAAGCGCTCCGGCGCGCTCCGGTTCGCCAACCCCGCCAGCCCGCTCTACGGCCACCTCTCCAGCACCGGCTCCAAGGCCACCTCGGTGAGCAGTGCCACCCCCACCGTTGTTTCTCCGTTCATTCTACGGCGATTTTGCGCAAAAGCAACAGCTTTTACGGCAACTGTATCTGAGCGCTGGAAGCATGCATTGGGTGTTGCTAGATGAGGCTTACCTGGGTGAGCGGCGACGGGAGGCCGCAGCAGGTTCAGTACGGAGTAGGCAAGTCTGCTACTTCCCAAGTGGCAACGTTCACGCAGAATGATATGTGCTGTAAGTTGTGATCGTCCGCTTATCAGAGAGAGCAGACGTTACTGAGGGAAATGTCACAGTGTTTGATTCTTGAATTGCTTTTGGCGAACCTCTCTTCGTGCAGGTAGCCCCTTGTTACCAAGCCCTGCCAAAGATTTCGGGTGGCATGACCCTGGCTACATTCACACGGCCGTCATGACCGGGCTCCAGCCTTCTCAGTCCTACACCTACCATTACGGAAGGTAAAATCCTCTTGTCACTAAGATCCTTGCAAACAACTGATCAGCAGTAACATTCTGGAAACCAAAGGAGATGGATGTTTCGTGTGTCACATAGATTTTGAGTTTGTGCTTGTGCAGTGATTCTGTGGGTTGGAGTGACACAAGCAAATTCAGAATGCCACCAGCTGCAGGCTCACCCGAGACATCATTTGTGATCTATGGTGATATGGGGAAGGCTCCGCTTCACCCATCAGTGGAACACTACATTCAGGTAGACCAAAATGTTGCCTTAACTCTGGGTTTTGTATTCAGATTGTAACTTTCCTTCTAATTGCATTAAATCCAAAATTACGAATTTATTTGTGTAGTAATTTTCACAGCATGCATTTGCAGCCTGGATCGATTTCTGTGGCCAAGGCAGTGGCTAAAGAAATCCAGACAGGAAAGGTTGATTCAGTCTTCCACATAGGAGACATAAGCTATGCTACGGGCTTTCTGGTTGAATGGGATTTCTTTCTGAACCTCATAGCACCAGTCGCTTCTCAAGTTCCCTACATGACAGCTATTGGTAATCACGAAAGGTAACTGCTACTTTTAAAATCTTATGTTTACAGTATAATCTGAGCAGTTGATTTGCGTCGTGAAATGCACCATCATCGACATGAACTTGTGTTGTCTTTCTCAGGGATTATGCAGAGTCTCGTTCTGTATATGTGACCCCAGATTCAGGTGGCGAATGTGGAGTTGCATATGAGTCATATTTCCACATGCCAGCTGTCAGTAAGGATAAGCCATGGTATTCAATTGAGCAAGGGAGCGTTCACTTCGTTGTGATGTCAACTGAGCATAAGTGGTCAGAGAAGTCAGAGCAGGCATGCAATCAGTTGGAACTTTTCATGTATTGTTTAGACTTACAAATATATGTATCGTTTCTCTGAAAAGTTTGTTGTTTGAATAGTATGAGTGGATGAATCAAGATTTGTCATCAGTCAACAGATCGAAGACACCATGGGTAATTTTCATTGGGTGAGTTTCGTTACATAAGCAAGTTTGTTTTGAAGTCCTTTCATTTGTACATTGTTTCTCTTGAAAATCTATAATATGTGCTGTTCAGATACAAGAAATGGAATCACCATACTACAATGAAAATTGCAGGCATAGACCAATGTATTCATCCCATGTTGGAGTACCAGTTAATGTAGATCTAATTTTGTCGCCTCTGTTGAGCCACTCTTGCTCAAGTACCAGGTAAAAAAAAATTGCACTTGAAAACTGAAACTTAACTACATCAGGCTGGTACGAAAAGAAATGACCAGCTGATCTGAATATGCTAACCATAGTAGCATGTTTTGGTTTTTGGGTGAGTAGGTGGATTTGGTTTTCTTTGGCCATGTACACAACTATGAGAGGACTTGTGCAGTATATAAGAGCATATGCAGAGGCAAGCCCAAGAAGGATGCAAGTGGAATTGATACTTATGACAATAGCAAATATACTGCACCGGTTCATGCCATTGTTGGAGCTGGAGGTTTTAGCTTGGACAAGTTCCCTAGGATTGTGGTAAGAATTATAGTAACAAGTCTTTTGTAGTCTAAAGCAATTAGTGCATGATCTTGAAAAAAAAGTATGGTACACATGAGATTTCTTGTAATAATTATTCAATGAACATTAATATTTGAGAGATACTTTATAAACCAAATTGATATCCAATGCTATACATGCTTGTTAACAATTTTGCCTTGATTTCCAAATAATCAGTTGAACAAGTGGAGCTTATCAAGAGTTTCAGAATTCGGGTATGCCAGGGTGCATGCCACGAGAGGTGATATGCTGGTTCAGGTCAGTTTTTGTGTCTCCTTTTCTTTTCTAAATATTTTCTCTCTTTTCACATGTTTCAAATAGTACTTCAGAGATAGATGTGGCATTGAATAACGAAAATTCCAGCAAATTCAGAAAGAACGCCATTTTGGCATTTCTCTCTGAACAATTGTTACTCTCTTTTGTTCAGTTTGTAAGCTCAAGTACGATGGAGGTTCGGGACCAATTTAAAATTGTGAAGCCAGATCCGGCAAGGACAGTACAGAACCAGCCAGTTCAACCGTAGCTGCAGTTCATGGAAAAGAAGATGGAACTGGGCTATTTTGTTTTTGCATGTGCAATGCAATTAAATATTGAGTGTGTTTGCCAAAAGGGTGAAACATTGTAATCAACAAAACTTTTTCTTGAGATCACTGATCAAGCAATAATATATTCAGGTGGTGCCCCCCCCCCCCACCCCCTAGGCCCTCTAAAAAAATTACTTTTTTTTTTTTTGTTATGCTATAAAAAATGACGCTGAATTACACATCAGCGCATTGTCTAATTAAGTTCTATAGTTATCTATGCAGTGTATGGTTTTTTAGTTCCATCTCCTTCTGTGAAGTATATTTATTGATCCAAAAGTGTCATTTTGTAGCTGTAGCTAACAGCCTAACATGGGCTCCTGAGCTTATGTGTTTGTTTACAGTTTTGTTATTTCTGAAACTACAGGAATTAAAACCAGCCTTCCAATAACAAAACCTTGAAGGTTAGCCATTGTAAATATTTTACATCGTAAACTTGGGCCGCGTCACTGCCGTCCTGCGACCAATGCCGCTTGGCGCTCGCAGTCATTCTCCCTCTAAACCCCTGTTACTAGTAATGTTCTTATAAAAGTCGCTTTGATTTTATGGTAATTGCATTGTATTCTCGACGTGCCTTTGATTTATAAATATTTCATTTGACATATATAGGAGGTTTCTGGAATAAGCATGATGTTTGGTGAATTAGCAAATTACAAATATTTTAACATAAGAGGTTTTTGGCATCTTTTTTCGAAAGATCAAGAGGTTTTTGGAATCACCGAGACTTCTACTTCTAGTGGCTAGGGATGCATGTTCTAGTTACTTTGGGCCATTGGTTTCGAAAAATTGCTCAGCTAAATTAGAATGACATTTCACGTAATTTGAATGAGCGGGGAAATAAACTATAATAACATTTGACACTAACTAGTTAGCTAACTCAAAAAACACCATTAGGTACCCACTTGCATCCTTTGGTGGCACTTGTTAGATGTGCATATAGTATAGCCGTATAGGGCTATATGGGACACAATTCATGATCATCACTATTTCACAATTACAATATACTAACATTTTTTCATCACAGTTATAATTTACTGAAACATTTCTATATATGTTTTTACGTACCACAATATAGACGTAAACACTTACATAACACACTCATCACAATTCAGACATCTGTCTCGATGAGCACGAGAAAAAAAAAATATATGAGCGCAAAGTTAATAACTTGATTGAACCTGATAGACATGTTTCACCCTATGGAACTTAACCAGCTCACCTACGCTGAGTCTACAGTACACTCAGTCATTGAAAATAGGGCACTGAAATTTGGTTTGACATCAAAGTATGCTAAACCACTACGGCAACATCTAAGCTCTGCATAATATACGACAACAATGTAATATACGACAACACAGTTCGGTTGTCCAGCTGCGCTGACAAAGAAAACGAAGCGAAAGCTACATCATGTCTCCTGGGTCCCTGAGAGTGAACTGAATCCAGTGAAGGAATCGACATACGCCTTGTAAACATAGTAGATCTTCCATCATCTAGACGCCAATTAGTTTTAGTATATTCGGAGTTGCAACGATAGGTTAGTGTCAATTTCGTTCTGGAATTTAATTTGGAATTATCTGTCATATGCATCAATGGCACTACCACATTAGCATGCACGATGGGGATCTACCAAGGTGGTATGGCGTCCAGACTCAAGTCAAGCGTGATCAGCGGCTTTGACGATTTTTCTATGTACCTCCGACCTGTGCTTTGCCGCGTGGCAGGGGACGGCGGCTGGACTTGCGGTAAACCAAAAGCTGGCATATGCGACGCAAACATCACAGTGCTTTGTCTTGTTATACGATGATTCCCTACATAAACCCAGCCATCCATTCGGCAAAACCACACACCAAGCTAGTGCATGCAGGCCACAGTGGTTACGAACTGATCGACACTAGCCGTAGCAGCGCCCGTAGAAACCAGAAACATGGCAACGCTCTTCCTCGCGTGCGTGGTTCTGCTTGGCCTCGCAATGGCCGCAGCGGCGGCGAGGCCGGCGACGGCGGTCGACGCGCCGAGTGGCTGCGACCAGCAGGACCTGAATGACCTGATATCCAGCTGCCAGGACTACGTTAGACTTCCGGATAATCCCAAGATCCCGCCCTCGGCGGAGTGCTGCAGCGTGATCCAGAGGGTGAACATACCGTGCCTCTGCTCCAAGGTCACCCCGGATGTGGAGAAGATCATCTCCATGGAGAAGGTCGTCTACGTCGCCAGCTCCTGCAAGAGGCCTCTCAAGCCTGGCTCTAAGTGCGGAAGTAAGTAGCCTACTGTGTGTAACAGTAAAAAGCTTATATACCACATCTGACTCGAGATTATTGTGCTTGTTTTTTTTAAGGCTATCAAGTTCCTGGTCCGCTTGCTTAATGCTCGTGTGTTGATCCACTATGATGAACTTCGGTGCTATTTCGTCCCTACCTAAACAAGTGCTGTGTGCACATCCTCTATGCCTTTGGTGAAGAGACTTTTTTTTCCCGAGAATGTGTCGTCCGTTGACACGTTTTTCATTAAGAAAGAAGTTTGAAAATTATGCACCGTGAGCATTCAGTGAAGAAGAGACTTGGTCTGTATGTCAGACTGTCTCCTGAATAAGTTTGTATGCGTTGCATTTACTTGTATTATGATATACATGTATGAGTCATGTTTCCCTCTATTTCTCTATTCTCCGTCCTCCTCTCTATACTATCACTAGTACACAGAAGGTTTGTAGAGGCTGTTGACAACCAATTTCCACTGGTGTTTTCTCCAACCGCCAGTGGGAGAGGCCGATGAAAATGGCCCATTTCCACTGGCGGTTGGTTGAAAACCGCTAGTGGAAATCGATTTCTACAGGCGGTTCTCTTAAGGAACCGTCTGTAGAAATCGCTGCCGTAAAAAAACATGAAAAAAAATAGCAAAAACAAATTTTTAAACAGGCAAAAAATATTTTTGGAACCGGGGAAGGCACCCGCCCGCCCATCTCCGTCGAAGTCGCAAGTCGTGCATTTTTTCGCGTAAAATCACGCGCTACGCGGCCGTGGGGGTTCAAACCCGCGACCTCGGCCTCGCTTGCGTATCCCCCCTCTACCACTTCACCCACACGTCACTTGTGTCCATATCCCATTTCGGTTCCCCACATATTATCCCAAAACGATAGTAAATTCAATGTTTCGGGGTCTAAACGAATTCAAATGAAAAAGTGTTCACCTATAAAGTTTCATAACTTTTCGAGATCTACAACTTTCATTTAGAGTGTTTCTCTATCCGAGGTCATTTGCAAAATTTGAATTTTAAATTTAAAAATTTCATTCATAGTTTTCCATAAAAGATGATTTCAAATAAAAAGTTGTCAACTGCAAAGTTTCATAACTTTTCCAGATCTACAACTTTTATTTTGGGAGTTTCTCCATCCGAGAAAGTTTGAAATACTCAAAAAAAAATTAATTTCAAATTATTTCTATTGGCGGATTTCTTAAGATACCGCCGGTAGAAATCATTTCTTGGCGGTTCCTTAAGAATTTTCTACTGGCGGTTCCTTAAGAGAACCGCCTGTAGAAATATGGCCGATTTCTACAGGCTGTTCTAAAGAGAAACCGCCAGTAGAAATAAAACGCTAGTGTCAAGAGAAATGGTCTGTGTACTAGTGTATTTTCAAAATTTTAATATTAAAAAGTAGGTTGTTTCTTAGTCCATCATTATCAGAACCACCCGATGAGGATTCGATTGACCCAATCTCTCGAGCCCTACAAGTCAGAGTAGCGTATCAAAAAACGGTTTAACGTTCGATTCTGAAATGAAATGAATATAATACGAAGAGATTTCATGGCCTGGAGTATTATTTCCCATACCCATATGAGTCGGAGTGGAGTGCACAACCATATGTTACATAGTCCAATCCCCAAAACAAATTGGAATACGTGACGCCATCATTGATAAATCTCTAAGCCTCATATAACCATATGAGTTAGAGCAAGGCATGTCAAATTGTATATTATAGTTGCACCTTTTAGGCATGCTTTGTTTAGTTTCGTGTAGTCGACACACATGCGCCATGTTCCATTCTTTTTCCTCATGAGAACGGGATTGGCAATCCACTCTAGGTGGAATACCTCCTTGATGAATCCAGGCGCTAAGAGCCGTCCAATTTTTTATCCGATGGCCCTTCGCTTCTCGTCGGTGAAGCGGCGCAGGCGTTGTGTATTGACTGGCTTGGCCCCGAATAGGATGTCCAGGCTATGCTGAGCGATTTCCCTTGGGATTCCTAACATGTTGGCCTTATTTCATGCGAAGATGTCTCGATTTTCTAGCAGGAAATTGACGAGCGTGCATTCCTATTGCTCAGGGAGCTCAACCAATCCGGATCGTCTTGGTGGTGTTCGACGGGTTGATCCGCACAATCTTAGTGTCCTCAGTGGTCTTGAAGGTACCGGGTGTTTCCCTGTGCTTAACTTGAGCGCGACCTCGGTCGTGGTAGCTTGGATCGTTCTGAGCTCGGGAGGTTGGCATATGACAATCGCAATGTTGCAGTTTTCCTGTCTGCAGAGGTGTGCTTGGCTAACATTGCCACCCTCAGTAATGATTCTATGAGGTCCACAGAGGTGCGCTTGGCTAACATCCCAGGTGTAATTTGAGACAGCCATGAACTTAGCATAGCATGGTCGTCCTAGTATCACGAGATACACTATAGGAAAATCCGCTATCTCGAAGGTTACGATATCTGTGTGGTTGTTGGCACGCTACCTGAAGGTCATGGGCAAGTCGACCTGTCCAAGTGGTATGGCCTCGAAGCCAGGCATAAGTTCATGGAAGTGAGCAACGTTCGGATGTATCGTGCCATGACATCATATGTCTCGGTGTATAGGAGGTTTAGATTGTTCCCTCCATCCATGAGCACCTTGAATAGGCGTGCTTTGCTGATGATGGGGTCGACGACGAGAGGGAAGTGTCCTGGATGTGGAATACGGTCAAGATGATCAAACATGTTGAAGGTGATCGAAGTTCCTAACTGCTTCAGGTAGGTGGGTACGGGCTCGTCTGCGGCGACGACCATGTTGACCTCTTGGGTCGTGAGCTTCTGCCTATGCTTGGACTCGCAAGTCACCGACTCACCAGAGATTATGAGGCACCTTTTTGGGTCAGGGAAGTGTCTTCCATTTCCTTGTCACCAATGGGTTCGGCTTGTTTCCCCTTGCCACCAGGCATGTACTCACCCTTGAGGTAACGCTTCATGAGGTCGCAGTTCCCAAGGGCATGCTTGACGGGGTAGTCGTTGTTCTGGCACAGACTCTTTATCAACTTTTCAATGTAGACGGGGTTGGGCCAGCCGATTTTCTATCTGTCAGCACTATCATCCATTGCGACGAACTCGCTGTCATGTCACTTTTGTCCTTGTTGCCCCTTCCTCGTTGGTTGTAGTACGAGATGTCATCCGCGGACTTGATAATGGTCTTGCCTTTGTAGCCGCTAAAGTTAACCCCGACGGCCTCCTCGCCGGAGGCATGACTGGTTGCGAGGTGTCGGTGTTTCATGAAAGCACCAACTAGTAAATTTATAGATGCGCGTTTATGCCCGGATGGTTCGCTAAGAGGACACGGGGGAGTATACTGGTTCAGGCGTGAGGCCCTACGTCCAGTTCGAAGGAATCGTGTTACTTAGCGGCGGTTCGTAGTAGGGGTTACAACCGGTTCGAGAGAGGAAGGGGCTCCCAAGTCTCTGATTTAGCGTGGTGCCAATATCGTGGCGTGTGTGTGATGGGTTTCGGTGATCTCTTGTGTTCTATTGGAGTCTGTCTTCTGAAATGGCTCGCCCTCCCTTTTATAGATGAAGGGAGGGAACGGCCTTACATGGAGAAAGGATGGACGTGCCATGTGGAAAAAGAAAAAAGAACAATGGTGGAGTGGCTCGTCTGCCTCCCTGGGGTCGGGGCGTCCTTCTTCCTTGCGTCGCACGCGTTGATCAGGATCGGTCGCCGGTGTGGTCGCGTCGCCGGAGTGTCTGTCCATGCCTTCACAGTGGACGGAGAGGCTGAACAGTTGATTAGAGCGCTTATAGTATTGTCCCGGAGTTAATGACGTGGTACGGCGTGGGAGTGGGTCGTGACGGATGGGTTGTCCGGACTGTCAATCAGGAGGGCGATTAGACGTCGAGCCACGCCCTTCCCCCTGGTTAACAGTACGGTCAAGAGCTGTGCCACGCCCTGCTCTGGCCAACAGTGCCGCTGGCATCCGCTCCTATACCCTGCGCTGTCAAACAGTGCGGTCAAGATGCTTCCGGCCTATATCCTGCGCGGGGCAAGATGGAGAAGACACGGCTTGACCGGTCATGCTGCAGTCAGATCGTGGCCCAAGCGTGGAGCGCAAGCCTCGGGCGGCTTCTTCGCGAAGGCACCAGCGAGGGGTCGTGCGAGCCGTGGACTCCCGGGTCACGACCCCGGGAGGCCTTTAGTCCAGCGAGGGTCGCGGGCGAGCGCGCGCCTGGGGGGTCATGCCCAAGCGCCGCGGTGCAGTTGTCCCGCGGGCTTCTGCCGCAGCCTTCTAGCGGGTCGTCGGAGCGTCGGCCCACCTGGTCCGGCTTTCGTAGGCCGGTCGTGGGCCGCTAATAGTGGCTTGCTTAATTCTGTTTAGCCGGAGGCCCAACAGGCCGGTTGTTTGGCCCCCGACACGAGGTCAAACAACTCCCGCGTCTCCCATAGCTAGTTGCGTCCAAGCTCGTAGACAAGGGGCTCAATGATGGTGCTAGAGATGAAGACCTTGATTACGTCTGCGTTGACGATGTTGGGTAGCTCACTGCACTGCATGGAGAAGCGATGAATATACTAGCTGCAGGGTCTCCCCCGAGCTTCTGCTTGTAGCTCTTGAGGTTCTAGGAGTTGCTAGTGTGCGGGTACGCGCTCTGAAAGTTGCCCACAAAGATGCGCTTTAGAGTGGCTCAGTGGCAAATCTAGAAAAAAAAAATATGAACGGGTCGTCATAGACTCATGATAAAAATATATTGTAATCTAACACTACGATCAATGCATAATATAGGCATGATTATTTATAATCATAACATATTGCCAATAAGACAAAAAAATAAACTCTTTGCAATAGTGGTTACCTCTTATAAGTTCATTCGACGGGTACAGTCATCCATATTCTGAAAATAAACTATGACACCGTCATCTGGGATTGCATAAGAAATTCTTGTTTCACGAAGAAAATGACAGTCATTCGTAAATCCATCCCCATTATGGTTCTGTAGATAAGTAGCACACCTTTTCTCTATACTCTAGCCAATCATATTCTATGAACCATTCAGGTGGTGGTCTAAACGAACCTCTAATCCGATACTTTTGTCTTATCTCGTCTTGCATAGATTTTGGCCTATGTATTACCTCCCACCGTGTGAGACTCATGAAGAATGACGAGTAGTACGATTGGTGTTTGCTGCATTTCCGTCTCTTCGTGAGGTGCCTCCATTAATATCCTCACTGTCTTCTCTTCTTGAAGTGCCTTGATCCGGATTTTCGCCGCCATCTCTTACCCCTTTTTGAAGCACCTCCATCAGGATTCTAATCATCACAACGGGGATTTTTTTTTTTTCTTTTCAAGAATAGTTCCAATGTGCTTTGATTGCCTACAAAATTAGTGAACACAGTTACACACTAAAGTAGATATTGAATAAGCAACCATACGCATATGATTAAATATAATTAATTTCCTTACCTGACACGTTGATATTGCTTCAATCAGCCAAGAGGATTAGAAGCAAGACTGCAAGAGGCTCACGCCGGCGGCCGGTCACCGGCAGTGGCAAGAAGGTGTGGCGATGCTTGCAGGCTGCAGCGCCAGGCTGTGAGGGGGGCGAGCGCAAAGGAGCGCAAAGGAAGACCTTTCAAGAGTTTTCGATTTCTTATGTTAATAGAAAATGTAATAAGGTAGCGCATTTACTAGCTAGACAAGTCTCAGAATCGCATAAATCGGAGATGTGGCATGTAACTCCGGCGTGCGTGTATGATTTGATCATGTTTGAGGCTTCGGCCGGATGATGAATGAAAGGCAAGCAAGTCAAAAAAAAAAAAAAATTAAAAGGAGCGCAAAGGAAGAAGCCGATTAGTTGAATCGCCAAACCGGAAAGACGAAGCGTCAGGCCAGTCGAGTCTGTAGGAAGAGCAATCGACGGCAGAGCAGGTGATTGTTGGGCTTCTTTGTGTTGTTTATTGACTGCTTCATCGTCCACAATCTTCATCGTCCACAATGAACGTCCATGTACTGGGCTTTTGCGGCCCGCTGTCCTTCGGCCTTTGCTCTGTACGTACAAATGAAATGAAACAAGATAGTATATTTCCTTGGACTGGGCAGCACAGTTGCTGGGGTCAAAATTTAATTTATTATAACTGAGGCCTAACGCAGTGAGAATACAGAGGGTAATACACGCTCTAGGAAAAGTAACGGGTCGGCGGATCCTGAAACTTTACTGTAGATCCACCCTTGGATCGGTCCAAGTGCGGATGCAATCCACTAGGATGTGCTCAATCCAAGCTCGTGCGCTCTCGGCAAGGTACAACGATAGATATTAGGTCATTTGTTCTGTTTGCTTCAGCTTTCAACAGTATTCTTCTCTAATAAAAACCTAGCCGTTTTTGTTTTATCAAGCCGGTCGTCTGCTCCGCCTGCGCGGCATGCGAGGCAGAAGTCCTCGAGCCATACAACATGGTTGGAATCCCCCCAGTACTTAGGCTATCAACAGCGGCTCACGGTAAACGATCCGGCAGGATCGTTTTACCGGACGACGCCCCGCAGCGGGGTACTGCATCGCCTCCACGCGTCCCGTATCGGCGGCGCCATCCGCGAGCTTCCCAGGGATACCGGCTGTGCGCTAAGGATGATCGGGTCCCACCTCGGCGCGGGAGAGGGAAGGGGAGAGAGAACGGGCGTCCACGTGTGCTCGCCGGCGAGGGGAGGAGGCCGCCGCCGCGTTGCCCGCCGCCCCACGGCCGCGCGCTAGTTCTACCGCCGCCGCTGCTGCCGTCTCAAGAAGCCGCAGTGCTGCCGCCGCCTGCCGCCGGGCGCGCGCTCAGCTGCCCTGGGCGGACTCGCTGTCCGCCCTGCGGGCTCGCCGCTGGCCGCTGCGCGGTCGCTGGACAGCCTGCCGTGGCGAGCCTCGCCCACTCAGTCGGCCACGCGTTGTTGCCCGCCGCCGCCGCTGTGGGAGCAGGGACGGGGGGCTTAGCGAGCGCCTTCGCGCCCGCTGCGACCCGACTCCTCGTCCTCCGCCCCACTGGGCCGCAGGCGCCTGAGCCGCGGCGAGCAAAGCGAGGGGGCGCCGCCTCGGCCGCCACGCGCTGGCAGCGTCGCTGCACCGCCGACGGCCATCACCAGCACGCAGAAAAGGACCATCGCCGGCGACGACGACTTCCCGGCTTGGAGGCGAGATTGGGAAGAGAAAAGGATAGAGGAGAGAGAATGGAGAGGGAGGTGTCCGGTGGGGGAAAAAGAGAAAAAAAAGAACTGACGTATGGGTCCCACAGTATAGAGTAGAGATATAGAGGATATATGAGTGCGGGAGAAAGTGATATAGAGGAGAGAATCTCGATGACCAGGACGGAATATTCCTTTTAGAGGGTGAATTTAGAGTATGAAGAGTGGGGACAGCCTTACGGCGCTTGCTGGATCTCTCTTGCGAATGCGCGCTGACCGCAGGGGTCCAGGCTCCGACTACATCGAGCGTCCTGAGCTGCCCGGCGGCATTCATGGCCGTCCTGAGTTGCAACCATACGTTAGTGTCAACTTCGTTCTGGAAATTAATTGACAGAGAACGGAACACTCTATATTTCAGAATATTATATAGTTGGAGCCAAGGAATTAGTTTAGTCATATGCATCAATGGCACTATCACACACTAGCATGCCTGATGGGGATCTACCAAGGTAGAGTATGGCGTCCAGACTCGAGTCAAGCGTGATCATCGGCTTTGACGATTTTTTCTGTGTACCTCTGATCTGTGCTTTGGCGTTGCAGCAGGACAGCTGAACTTGCGTTAAACCAAAGCTGGCATATGCGGCGCAAACATCACAGTGCTTTGTCTTGTTATAGGATGATGATGCCTACAAAAGCCCAGCCATCCATTCGGCAAAACCGCACACCAAGCTAGTGCACGCAGGCCACAAACGGACACTAGCTAGCGTAGCAGCAGCTAGCAGCACCCGGCAACCAGAGACATGGCAAGCAGGCTGCTCCTCGCGTGCATGGTTCTGCTTGGCCTTGCAATGGCCGCAGCGGCGGCGAGGCCGGCGACGGCGGTCCACGACGACCCGCCGACTGGCAACTGCGACCAGGACCTGAGTGACCTGATATCCAACTGCCAGGACTACGTTCAATTGCCGGATAATCCTAAGATCCCGCCGTCGGCGGCCTGCTGCAGCGTGGTCCAGAGGGTGAACATACCGTGCCTCTGCTCCAAGGTCACCCCGCCGGTGGAGCAGCTCATCTCCATGGACAAGGTCGTCTTCGTCGCCAGCTACTGCAAGAGGCCCCTCGAGCCTGGCTCCCAGTGCGGAAGTAAGTAGCCTACTCCACTGTGTAACAGTGAAAAGCTTATATACCACATCTGACATGAGATTATTGTGCTTGTTTTTTTAAGGCTTTCAAGTTCCTGGTGCGCTTGCTTAATGCTCGTGTATTGATCCAATGTGACGAACATCGTCGGTGCTATTTCGTCCCTACCTGAACAAGTGCACGTGCACATCCTCTGTGCCTTCGGCGAAAAGACTTGGTCTGTATATGTCAGACTGTCTCCAGAATAAGTTTGTATGAGTTGCATTTACTTGTATTATGCTATATATGTATGAGTAATCTGGCCCCCTATTTCTCTACTCTCTATTATCTTCTCTACACTGTTTTTAAAATTTTAAAGAGTAAGGTTGTTTCTTAGTCCATCATTATGAGAACTGCCCGATGAGGATCCGATCGATCCAATCTCTCTCGAGCCCTACGAGTTAGAGTACCATGTCAAAAACAGGTTGACGTTCGATTTTGAAATGAATTAAATAAAATACGAGAATTTCCATGGTCTGGAATTCTTTTCCATACCCATATGATTCGGAGTGGAGTGCACAATCATGTTACATAGTCCAATCCTCAAAACGAATTGGAATACGTGACGTGATCATTGATAAATCTCTAAGGCCTCATTTGGCTGCTTGGGTATCGACGTGGATCAGCCCACAAACCACGTGGGTCGCGGAACGATTTCCACGTCGGGGTGAGCTCCCCTGTTCGGCCGAAATGCGTATTTTGGCTGCTGGAGTATCGATGTGGGTGACCAATCAACACACGTCAATACACCGGGGTAAAGAAAATCTCCACCCGAGTCGTGGAATCGCGTCTCGACCTCTCCGCTCTCGCGTCGCGGGCGAGCGAGCGAGCGCGCTGCGCAGGCTAGTGCCGCACGGGCCGCCGCCGCACCGGTGTTGCTCCGGTCGCCTCCTCGTCATCGCCACTCCGACTGCCTCCTCCTTGTCGCACCCACCCCTTGTCGTCACCCTTGCCCCATCCGTGACATCTCGTCCTCACCCAGCCATCCCCTGCACACCGGCATACCCTGCTCCGGTGAGCCTCCCCTCCCCCTCCTCTTCCTTCCATCTCCACGGTTCTAATGCTTTGATTCTTTTTAGTCTAGGGTTTCGATTTCACCTTTCTTCTCTCACAAATCCGGTTGAGTCAGATCTCGTCCAGTTGTATCTTGATGTTCCTCTGCTATATACAGTTGCATCTTTCCTCTTTTCTTTTGTAGAGTTGCATCTTTCCGGTAGTCAGATCCAGTAGAGTGAGACTTCAGCTAGTTTAGTAGACAACTGAGGTTGCGGCACCTTGTATGTCTCCCGTGATTTTATAAGGCCTGGACTGGACTCCACAAAATTCAGTAGTAGACCATAGGATGAGCTCACATTGGTTAGATTGGCATGGGTGTCTACAAAAGGTTGTTCCATTCATACTGAATGTCACCTTCGCCAGTGACATGTTCAGACATAAGTGATATGTTCAGAAAAATCAGAGTTCAGAACCTGGACTTTATTTCCTGCAATTTTCCTTTTTCAGAAATCAGAACTAGGTCTTGTGCTTAGAGCATGAGAGGTCAACAAATATACTAAGCTCACATCAGTGTCATATTAATATCAGTAGGTTGCAAATTTTGATCCGCTGTCAGCAAAGTAGTTTTTGCGATCCTGTATGGTATAAAAGTTTGTCTTTCATGCTCTGAATTAAGAGCTCACAAGTTTCATGCTCTGAATTGAGAGCACACAAGTTTAGGACAGCTATTTTCATTATTACCTGAATGTATCCTTGCATCAGTCCCTTATTGCAATCATTTATCAGATAGGTAGCAGTAGTCCCTAAGATAAGTAGAAAATGCAATCTCTGTCTATTTCTTCAGAAAGTTCAGGCTTTTTCTGTTTCAGTGCAGTGTTGTGTCATTTTCATGTTAGTAAATATTTTAGTCAAGCAATTGTTCACAAGCATTTCTTCACAAATATTTGAAGGATTAATTAATTCTCTATTGTATGAACAAGTGCATTTGTGGCAGTTCTAAATTTCTGGAATTTGCAAGCTTCCTTATTAGCTCTGTTCTCTAGTTTCTCTGTATTGCTAGCAGTTAGTTTGCCACATCCGATATGGAGCCAATTAATCTTTTGCCTTGTACTTTTGTTTTCAGGTAATGCAGGGAAAAAAGTTCCAGTGGAAGTAGGGAGATATGCTGGTGCTAAAGTTGTCTCCAAATTTATCTATTATTGTTAAGTACTTGGCTGTATTTTCTTTGGATGTTTCATGTCAACGAAATCATTCATAGATGGAACACTTAGTAGACATTAAATGCAACTCTGTAGCAGACTTAGCTATCAAAGTTATCCATTACTCTCAAATACTTGGAAGTGTATGTCTGGTGTGTGCAGTTTTTGCATCCTGAATTTCTTTTTTTCTGTGTATCATTTTCTTCCCTGAATCATACTTGCATACTATAAATTAAACTTTCTCAAACCTGGTGTTTATGGTCCTACATTCTGTTCAGCATTTGCTATTTTCTTATTTTCTTTCTTGTGGGAGAGTGAGTCTCTTTTCTGACAAGGGAGAGGGAAGAGAGCACTTGTATCTGCAGAAGAGCTAGTTCCAGTTATTATACATGTATAACCATCGGAGGGATAGGAGGCAATAAAATACACGTCAAAACTAATCATACGCTGCGGGAGGGGATCGGTGGGAGAGGGATTTGGTGGCCAGACGGGGATCACCCGATCCACTGCGTGGGTCTGACCACACGTGGTTGAGTTACACGGACAGCCAAACGAAGCCTAAGCCTCATGTAACCATATGAGTTAGAGTAGGAAGGTATAGATCATAGTCGCAACTTTTAGGTATGCTTTGTTTAGTTTCGTGTAGTTGACACAGGGGCTCCATGTCCCGTTCGTTTTCCTCACGAGAACGCCACTCTAGGTGGAATACCTCCTTGATGAATCCAGGCGCTAAGAGCTGTCTGATTTATTTTCTCTCCGATGGCCCTTCGCTTCTCGTCGTCGAAGTGGCATAGACGTTGCTTAATGACTGGCTTGGACCCCGAGCAAGAGGTCCGAGCTGTGCTCGGCGATTTTCCTCAGGATTCCAAGCATGTCAGTTAGCTTCCATGCGAAGATGTCCCAATTTTCTAGCAGGAAGTTGACGAGTGCACATTCCTATTGCTTAGGGAGCTCGCAACCAATCCGGATCGTCTTGGTGGCGTCCGTCGGGTCGATCTACATAGTCTTGGTTTCCTCAGCGGGCTTAAAGGTACCCAGGGGGAGTTTCCCTATGCTTGACTCGAGCGTGACCTCAATTGTGGTTGCCTAGATCGATTCGAGCTCGGGGAAATTGGCATGCGGCAATCGAGATGTTGCAGTTTTTCTGTTCGCCTTGCGCGCTTGGCAGACATCGCCACCCACGTAATGATTCCATGAGGCTCCAGGATCTTGAGCTTGAGGTAGGTATAGTTTGAGAAACCATGAACTTAGCATAGCATGTTCGTCCCTAGAGGGTGTTTTGTTGCCCGAATACAGGCCGCCCTGTGTTCGCGGGATGCGACGTTGTCTTGATTGGTTACCTGTACCAACACTTGAGCCAGGCTGGAGAGATGCAAAATCAGCCGCTCAGCCAGGCTCTCTAGGACCGAGATTTCTTTTCCGTTTGTCTTGGGCTAGGCTCGCTTCATGCATCAGTGCACCCATGCTGCTTGCACCAACCAGAGAGGAGCGGTGTGGAACAAGAAGCCAACCAAACGATTTCTTTCTCAGGCAAGACTCCATGGATGCAACAACCAAACAGAAGGGCATTGCATCTTCGAAGCCTGGCCCACCGTGGGCCTGTGTGGCAGGCACGAGACACGTTGGGAAGGGAACCAAACGCACCCCTAGTATCACGTGATACGCTCTGGTAAAATATGCTATCTCGAAGGTTAGGATCTTCTTGTGGTAGTTGGCACGCTACCCGAAGGTTACTGGCAAGTCGACCTGTCCAAGGAGTATGGCCTGGATGCCAGGCATGACTCTGTGGAAGGGAGCAACGTTTGAAAGGCCCATGGCATCATACGTCTCGGTGTACAGCAGGTTGAGGTTGTTTCCTCTGTCCATGAGCACCTTGGATAGGTGTGTTTTCTTGATGAAGGGGTTGACGACGAGAGAGAAGCATCCGGGATGCGAATACAATATGGATGAACGGACCTATCAATGGTGATCGCAATTTCTGACCACTTTCAATTAGGCGGGTACAGGCTCGTCCACGACGATGGACATGCTGACCTCTTGGGTCATGAGCCTTATGGTTGGACCCGCAAGTCACCGACTCGCAAAAGATCATGAGGCACCTTTTCGGGTCAGGGAAGTGTCTTCCTTTCCCTGTTGCCATTGGGTTCCTCTTGTTTTCCCTTGCCACCAGGCGTGTACTTGCCCTTGAGGTAGCGCTTTGTTGGTATTTTTAACTGCACTCTATTTAAATAAGTTTTAAGTAAGATTATCCCATAAGCGCCACGAGATATCATATCATAGTGTCACATTTTACCCGGAGGTTTTAAATATCGTATCCACGAGGGAACGGTTGTGATAATGACAAAGTGTATAGACTTAACCCTACAATTAGGCTAGATCATATCAAGAAAAAAGAGAAATAGCTAATGTACTCTAGTTTCGACTAGGTAAACTTTGTATAATATCGTCTTATCGGGCAAGTGACCTGAATAGGAGAAGAAACAGAGTAATCTACCTACCGGACACCTATCGACTGTCTATCCTATCAACAGGAAGTGGACTACGTGAGGATTCAACGCAGCTATAAAGTCACCTACGCGAGCTACCACTATCCAGGCTAATCGGGGGACATCCACAAGTAAACCTAGCCTAGGCACCACGCCTACACTACGAAATACTACTTCAACCAAGCAATTACCAAGATCAAAGTCCTCAATATGAGATGTGAACTAAAGAACGAATATAAACGATCGCTTACTTGAATCGAATAGTAAATACAAAAGTACCTCGTAACGCAGCCTCAGGCGAGGAGTTTGAATCCGAGAAGAATACTGACCACGAAGAAGCGCCGACATGCCGGAGCTCCTCCGAATCTCTACTCCTCTACTCAATCTCTCTAATCTCTAAACAAGACTAGATCTAGAAGAACTAGTCTCTCCTAATTGCTACATCTAGATGAACTAGCTAGAACTAGATGAACTAGACTAGATCAACTAGAGGGACCCTAACCCTAATCTAATGAAGAATATGAAGCCTTGGGGTGTAGAATGCCTCTTGGGGGGAGCCTTGGGCGTCATTATATAGGCCGAGATGGAGTAGGGGGCAAGGAACCGCCCACGTCGGCGATCCGCGTCTTCATCTCATGTGCACCGTCGGATCAAACCGACCTCAAATCAACGTAGGGATGCCGCGATTGGACTCCACGCAACCGAGGGAGGAAGACTCGGAAGTCGGCGGTGATCGGTGGAGTTAGGGGCCGGGGCGGCCTGGGGTGGGGCCGGCCGGCCCCACCTTATCTCCCTCTGCGGGCCCCGCCGCGGGTGTCTTCTAGACCCTTCCCGAGTCCTCTAGCGATGTTGCTCCGACGTGGATCAATTTCGTGATAATTATGCATTGAAATCCTTCTTTTATCCTTTTCTCGGAAAATCCCCGGAAAATATAGAATATGCAAAACTCGTGGAATTTGTCGATAAAGCCCTAGACTAGTATGTTTTCATGTTCTCCTTCAGGTTTAAAGTACTAGTAAAAGTTGACGCTAAGGAGTGTCAACAATACCCCTAAGCTTACCTTTTTGCGGTCCCTTGGCAAACAATCTAAATCTAGTTCTTAATAAACTTGGATCAGGAATTCTTTGTAATACTTTTATTTCTTTTAAGCTCACTTACTTTTAAACATAAATTTTTCTTTTAGTTTAGACAAAACTACTCTAACTTTCAAACTTACCCATTTTATCTTTAACTATGGAGCTTTTCTGACTTGTGCATAAATCTTGAGCAATCGAAAGATAGAACAATCAAGTCAAGCACTATGTCTCAAATTCTTTTATAGTACCAATATTCCGAGTTTTGTAAATTTTCGCAATAAAACTCGGAGCTTAATTGTATGGCACCCTCAAGTCTCTCAATGTATGTGGTATTTATGGTTCTCTCTTGAGGCATTAATGATGTTATGCCTTTCCTACAACTAAGTATTTATAGTGGTGCTCATAGGAGTGGCAATAACAAGGATGAACATACTTGCAATTCATATATTGTAAAGTCAAACAATGGATCCAAAGAGAATCGAGGCATACAATCAAATCAAGATGTGCATGTGCATGGAATATGGTGAATAGGTGTATATATGGTATTTAGTGGCTAATCCTAATTCTACTTTTGCTCTTTGAAAATAATTTCCTCCTTAGAACTTTTCGCAGGAAAGCATGGGCTATCTTTATTCTCTCTTTTTTTTAATCTGGGAGGCGGGCATCTATGTACCCATTGTTTTATCTTTGGGACACTTGTCCATCTTTTACTCCCATTTTTTTCACTCTTTTTTTTTAATACTTTTGCATAGCCACATGCATCCTTTGAATATAAATAATTGAAGAGATAATGATAAGAACTTAGAGCAATTAAACGGGGGATTGTCCTATAGGGTCTATTTTTAGGTGTTTACTCCTAATGTAGGAGAGAAACATTTTTAAAGTGGATCTAGATGAAAGTGGAAATGACTGCGCATACTTCCTAGAGTAGGAGTAATGCATATGTGGGTGGAGTGCGTAAGTGATCTTGATTTTAAAAGCATGACAAGACTCTCATAAGGTATATTCTAAAGGTTGACTAAACTCAATGTAAAGCAAGCAAACATAAATGTGCAAAGGTTTTCCTAATTCTAAATGTATCATATATGGCTTTGGTAGGAATTTAGATTTTGTCATACAAGAGCTCATCATGTAAGATTTTAGGTTTTTAAAATAAATCTCCAGAACTTAGTAATGATAAGAATAAGATAAATAGTAGCTTAGACCTTCATGTATCATTGTCGATCAATTACCTAGACTTTAGCTCAAGCGTGTGCCTCCACAAATTTCAGGTTCAGAGTAAATTCTTATATCAAAGTAGTCATATCCAAACTCAGAAGAATCCATGGTTAAATACTAGGCACTTAAAAGAAATTTCAGTAGAGCAACTATTCATCATTTCCACTTTAAAAGATTAGAGAGAGAGAGTTCTTTAAACATACTTTAATTATTAAATCTAACACACACTATAGCTTACTAAAATAAAATTAATAGTAAAGACATATCTTAATCACGATGATAATAGGGGGTGCATCTCCCCAAGCTAGTCCCTTTGATCGCATCGAGCCTTCATGTGCCCGAATATTTTTGTGTTTTTCTTAATTAAGGGTGAGCCTTCATGTGCTCATATAGTTTTGGCATTTTTAAATTTTTCTATGATACTATTGTAAACCTTCATGTGCTCACATATTTTTGGTATTTTATGACTATAAAAAGTAGACTCGATAATCGCCTAGGTAGGTATAGTTACCCGATAACTAGGGGATGCTCCTCCCCCAAGCTAGATGTTTGCAATACTTGGTGTTAATGATCTTTAGAGTGAGGTAACCAGCAGCCGGTCCTGATGGGTGCCACCGATAGACTCTCTCTTTGTCATAATGTTGTTCCTGCATAATTATACTCCAACAAGAAAACCAAAACTCGAGGCTCGAATTTAATAATAGGTTAGCGGTCACCAATAAGTAATTGATTATTACGTGAGTTGATTTGAATTGATGGGTTCTAGCAGGATTCTCTTTTTTTTGGAATTTTCTAGTTTAATTATACAGAAATTAAATATGAGTGCATGATATATAGTTCTATTATTTTTTATGCCTCCACATAGAATATTTATTCTTATGGGGCTTAGTTTTTTTTTCATAATGCAAGAAAGTAAACATAGATGATGATCTTTGCTACCACTACTACTACTACTACTACTACTACTACTACTATTATTATTATTATTATTATTATTATTATTATTATTATTATTATTATTATTATTTATACCACCACAGTAAATATTCCTATAGGGTTGCCATAAGTTTATTCATGTAGGGATTTCAATATTTTATGATGCAATAAATGAAGCAATAAAGATTTTTATTTTTCTTTTTAATATTTATGAAGATGAATATACTAAAGCGAAATTATTAATGTAGATAGAAATACTAATTAATTAGATAACTACCATATTACCTTATGGCAAGGGTACGGAATTTTAAGTTTACCGACGTAACTTCTTTCTTCCACTCTTGTGTATCTCTTCATCTTGACGGATGGAGGTCTTGATAGTTGCATACCTCTAGTGATGATGTTGTCACTTTTGTTCTTTGATTTGACCAATAGGTTAAAATAGAGCTTTTAATTATTATGGCAAGCATCTTGCTCAATGTACATGTTCACAGAACCCTCACTTGTAGATTTAATAAATTTTTCTCGATGTGTTGTCCTGTTTGCAAAACCAAGGCAGAGATCAAGTGCATGGGTTCTGCTGGTGGTAAAACACCAACAAAACCAAATCTATTTCTTTATTTATTCTTCTCTATCCTTAAGCACATTGAACAAGATAAAGTTGGTGTTACATGAATTGTTTATTTATGCCATAAGTGGTAGGATCAAAAGATTAAGTATTTAATGTTGCAATTAAGTTCTCATGGTAGAAAAGAATAAATTGCTTTAACCAATAGAAGGATTGTCCATCTTCCCAAGATCGAATATAATATTTTAGCTTGTTTGGTTAAGACTGAGATTATAAGAACGGTGCCATGAATAATATTAAAAGACAGATCATGTTGAGTTAATTAGGTTAATCAATTAAAATTGTAACTCTAACATGTTTGTGTTTTAATTTATGTGAACATCAAGATCAAGAGAAGAGCAGTGACCACTTACCTTAAAATATTACCTTTATTATTAGAGCGTGATAGCACTAAGTGATGAAGAGTAATTGATTGGGGTGGTGCTTTCCTTCTCTTGCATCTTGAGTTGTTCATAGACATCTTGACTCCTTTGTCGTATTTATTCTTTTGCCATCTTTTGCTTCTTTGATCTTTTGACTTTTTTTTCACTCTAATTATTATTATGCCTGCAATAGATTAGTGGACAGTACATACCCGAAGGAATATACAGATTTTGAACACAGGTTGCTTGTCCAGTATTTTATTTTGATCTATCTATGCTAATGAAAAGATAGTATTAATATTACTTTAGCATAGATCATGTTTCATACAGACATAGCTTGAGGCAAAGTAACTTGTAGTAGAAGATAAAGTGAATGAATCATTAATGCTCGCAATTCCTCCATCTATGATGAATTAGTTGTGTCTTCTTCTACAAAGTTATTAAAGTTCAGTATGTGTCATGTGTCTCATCTCTAATTCGAATTTACCTCATGACTTACCCAAACTAATTTTGAAAGTTTTCCTACAGGGGGTTAGTCAATAAAATATCCAATGTCTACCACAATATATTATCAGTTCAAAAATCAACCTAGACACCACGTCTAACTTGATTTAGAAAGGCATTCTAACCTAAGCACCATGCTCAATTTAAAAAGCCTTTAGAAATACCTATGCATAAAGTACTTCCAAACCAAAACTTACTATAGCAGATAAAGGAAACATGAAAGTTTATAGAGTGTTATTCAAACGGAGATAAAAGTACATGATTAACAAATTGAATAAAGGTAGAGACAACCATTATTAGCAACATGATTTAAGATTTTTTTTCAAATAAGCTCATTCCCCAAGCTTGAATTTTACAATGTACGCTTGAGTGGATGTAATTCAAATTGCATAATGGTTGTTTTGACATACCTGGTGCTACCATTAGTTATTTTCTTACTTCAAACCTGAAATGGTTCTTGACAAAAAAATACCCAAAGGAATATTTTGATAATTATAACTCTATGCTCAATTCACAAAGGTATTACAGCCTAAGGTGCAAGCTCAATTTAATTTTTTTTAAGAGTGGTTATTTTGGGACACAAAGTTGTTCTTAGCAAACCTTCTGATTATCATACTTTAAATTGGTGAGGTGGTTTCCTCTAGAACATTAGCCCTTGTGCACCTATATCCATATTACAACGAGATCTATAATATTTATGAACATATGCATCTACAACCACCCTCTTAATGATTTTATGAACAGGAAAACTAAGGGGGTTGAAGATCTCGTGTGTGGTAATATTAGAGAGAGACCAAAAGATTCAGGAGATTTCTTATATGAGCATGGATTTAATAAGGTGTTGATGAGATAATTCTCATGCTCATCGATGTAATCTCTCTTTTTAAACTCTAGGGGTATCTATTCATGGATGTCTATAGGCAACAAGTTTATCTCTATCATTTCATGCCTATGACATTGATTGGATGTTTTATTTTCTAGGATTTCCCATGAATCGATGTCTCCAAGGTTGGTCTCACCTAAAGTTTCCTCTAAACTTGGGTAGTTCTAGAAATTAATTTAAGCTCACTGTTTAAACCAAGTTTAGATGCTAGAGCTTCATCTTCTTCCATCTATTCTTTCACAACGGCATATGTATTTCCAGTATGTTCTATGCATTCCTGCCATTGTTGCTCTTCTTGGGTATTCCTATAATGACCCTTATTTTTGAGATATCTTGATAGATTTCTAGGATTATTATGAAGTTTAGTAGAAAGAGCATAAAAAGATTCATTGGAGTCAAGGATGGGTTTAGAGATGGGTTCAAAGACATTTAATGTGAGCATAGAAGGGGAGAAGATAGAATTTATTCCTAAGTGGGTGGCATCATTCAACATGCCATCCTTGCCATTCTTGCATTCTTTCCAATCGGAAGGAAAAGGAAGTTGACTACACTTTTCCTAAGATGCTCTTTTGAGAAGATCTAATGTGTATTGTTTTATGAGCATCTTAGCCAACTGGAAGTCTAAATCATTAAAGTGGAATTTTAAGGGTTTATGATTGATAGCTAAATCTTGAGAATAGAATGATTATGTTTTAGCTACCGAGACTTCCATATCTAGTTCGGGTGATAAGATATCCCGAATCATATTAATTAGACATGGGCGTAGCTCATAGCCAGTGTTATGATAGGTTCCATAGATTTTGGTGGCTCAAAGCTTCGCACATGTCATAAAGATAGATAGAAATAAAATTAAAGACATCCATAAGGATGAACACAAAAATAATAAAGAGACTGGGATAAAAACAGATTAAAGCATCCATAAGGATGAACACAAAAATTATTGAAGAGACTGGGATAAAATAAGAAAAGATAAAAGTATAATACAAGATTAAGCTAAACTAAGTCAAAATCAGCAAAACCGTCCTAAGAACGGCGCCAAAAAATGCTTGTTGGTATTTTTTAAGCGCACTCTATTTAAATAAGTTTTAAGTAAGATTATCCGCAAGCTTACAGATATCATACCGGTGTCACATTTTACCAGGAGGTTTTAAATATCGTATCCACAGGGAAGCGGTTGTGATAATGACAAAGTGTATAGACTTAACCCTACAATTAGGCTAGATCATATCAAGAAAAAAAGAGAAATAGCTAATGTACTCTAGTTCGACTACCGGTAAACTTTGTATAATATCGTCTTATCGGGCAAGTGACCTGAATAGGAGAAGAAACAGAGTAATCTACCTACCAGACACCTATCAGCCTGTCTATCCTATCAACAGGAAGTGGACTACAGAGGATTCAACGCAGCTATAAAGTCACCTACGCGAGCTACCACTATCCGGCTAATCAGGGGACATCCACAAGTAAACCTAGCCTAGGCACCACGCCTACACTACAAAATACTACTTCAACCAAGCAATTACCAAGATCAAAGTCCTCAATATGAGATGTGAAGTAAAGAACGAATATAAACGATCGCTTACTTGAATCGAGAATAGTAAATACAAAAGTACCTCGTAACGCAGCGGCTCGGGGCGAGGAAGTCGAATCGAGAAGAATACTGACCACGAAGAAGCGCCGACATGCCGGAGCTCCTCCGGAATCTCTACTCCTCTACTCAATCTCTCTAATCTCTAAACAAGACTAGATCTAGAAGAACTAGTCTCTCCTAATTGCTACATCTAGATGAACTAGCTAGAACTAGATGAACTAGACTAGATCAACTAGAGGGACCCTAACCCTAATCTAATGAAGAATATGAAGCCTTGGGGTGTAGAATGCCTCTTGGGGGGAGCCTTGGGCGTCATTATATAGGCCGAGATGGAGTAGGGGGCAAGGAACCGCCACGTCATCCGATCCGCGTCTTCATCTCATGTGCACCGTCGGATCAAACCGACCTCAAATCAACGTAGGGATGCTGCGATTGGACTCCACGCAACCGAGGGAGGAAGACTCGAAGTCGGCGGTGATCGGTGGAGTTGGCGCGGGCGGCTGGGGTGGGGCCGGCCGGCCCCACCTTATCTCCTCCTCTGCGGGCCCCGCCGCCGCCGGGTGTCTTCTAGACCCTTCCCGAGAGTCCTCTAGCGATGTTGCTCGACGTGGATCAATTTCGTGATAATTATGCATTGAAATCCTTCTTTTATCCTTTTTACGGAAAATCCCCGGAAAATATAGAATATGCAAAACTCGTGGAATTTGTCGATAAAGCCCTAGACTAGTATGTTTTCATGTTCTCCTTCAGGTTTAAAGTACTAGTAAAAGTTGACGCTAAGGAGTGTCAACACGCTTCATGAGATCGCAGTCCTCAAGGGCATGCTTGAAAGGGTAGTCATGATTGTCTTTATCAACTTTTCGAAGTTGACAATTTGGATCATCCACTTTTATGTCTACGGGCCGATGAACTTCGTTGTCCATTTGCTTTGTCCTTCTTGCCCCTTCCTTGTTGGTTGCAGTCCAAGACGTCGTCCGAGAGCTCGACAACAGTCTTGCCTTTATCGCCGCCGAGCAGGGGGCGGAGCTATATTGCTCCCTGTGGGTGCCACCGCACCCGGTCAAATTTTAGAAAACAGTGGAGATAGTCAAATTTTCACCATATTTGCACCCATATTTCATATATCCTTGCACCCACAAGACAAGATTGCACCCCTCTCCGACTTGCTCTAGCTCCGCCACTGCCGCCGAAGTTAGCCCGGGCGGCCTTCTCGCCAGAGGCATGGCTAGTTATGAGGTCAAGCAGCTCTCGCATCGTCCGTGACTTGTTGCGTCCAAGCTCGTAGAGAAGGGTCTAATTGGTGGTGCTAGAGATGAAGTCCCCAATAATTACGTTTACGTTGACTATGTTGGGGAGCTCATTACACTTCTTGGAGAAGCGATGGATATAATGCTAAAGGGTCCCCAAGTTTTTGCATGCAATTCTTTAGATCCTAGGAGTTGCTAGGGCACAAGTATGTGCCGGGAAAGTTGCCCACAAAGGCCGCTTAAGATTGGCCTAGTGGCAAATCTAGAAGCAATTATGGTCGGGTCATCATAGACTCATGATAAAAACTTGTAGTAATCTAACACTACGATCGATGCATAACATTAAGCATACTTATTTATATTCGTGACATACTGCCAGTGGACAGAAGGAATGAAATTAGCAATATTATAATTTGAAAAAAAATAAACTATTTGCAATAGTTGTTACCTCTTATAAGTTCAATCGATGGGTACGATCATCCATATTCTGAAAATAAACTATCACATCGTAGTCTGTACAAATGAAACAAGTATATTTTTTTTTGGATTGGGCAGCACAGTTGCTGGGGTCAAAATTTAATTTCACTGAGGTCCAACGTGGTGAGAATATAGAGGGTAATACACGCTCTAGGAAAGTTATCAGATCGGCAGATTCCGAAATTTTACTGTAGATCCACCCCTGGATCGGCCTAAGAATGGATATGATGCAAACCACTGGAAGGTGCCCCATGCAAGCTCGCGCGATCTATGCGATGTACACGATGTGCTCCGCCTGCGCATCACGCGAGGCAGAAGTCCTAATGGCGCTTGCTGGATCTCTCGCGAATGCGCGCAGACCGCAGGGGTCCAGGCTCCGACTATGTCGAGCGCCCTGAGCTGCCCAGCGGTGGCATTCATGGCTGCCTTGGTCGCTGGCAGACAGGGGCCGGGTTGGCGAATGTGGTCTGCATAATATACAGCAACACAGTTCGATTGTCCAGCTACGCTGACAAAGAAAATGAAGTGAAAGCTACATCATGTCTCCTGGCCCCTGGAGTGAACTGAATTCAGTGAAGGAATCGACATACGCTTTGTAAATACAGAAGATCTTCCATCATCTGGACGCCAATTAGTTTTCTTTTGTGTGTTCGGAGTCGCAACGATAAGTTAGTGTCAACTTCGTTCTGGAACTTAATTTGGACAGTGTGAATGGTGGATAACTCGATAGTCGATACTCCTCACTACTCTCAGAGAGAACGGAACATTCTATATTTCAGAATATTATTATATAGCTGGCTGGAGCCATGGAATTATTTATTTGTCATATGCTGATATGCATCAGTGGCACTACCACGCTAGCATGCATGATGGGATCTACCAAGGTAGTATAGCGTCCGTCCAGACTCGAGTCAAGCATGATCATCGGCTCTGACGATTTTTCTATGTACCTCCGACCTGTGCTTTGCCGTGGCAGCAAGGCTGAACTTGCGGTAAACCAAAGCAGGCATATCATATGCGACGCCAACACTATATGCGACGCAAACACCACAGTGCTTTGGCTTGTCATACGATGATGCCTATATAAGTCCAGTCATTCATTCGGCAAAACCACACACCAAGCTAGTTACCAACTGACATTAGCGGTAGCAGCAGCTAGCAGCGCCCGTAGCAACCAGAACCATGGCAAGGCTGTTCCTCGCGTGCATGGTTCTGCTTGGCCTTGCAATGGCCGCAGTGGCGGTGAGGCCGGCGGCGACGGTTTCGACGCGCCGAGTGGAAACTGCGACCAGGACCTGAATGACCTGATATCCAGCTGCCAGGACTACGTTAAATTCCCGGATAATCCCAAGATCCCGCCGTCGACGGCCTGCTGCAGCGTGGTCCAGAGGGTGAACATACCGTGTCTCTGCTCCAAGGTCACCCCGACGGTGGAGACGCTCATCTCCATGGACAAGGTCGTCTATGTCGCCAGCTACTGCAAGAGACCCCTCAAGCCTGGCTCCAAGTGCGGAAGTAAGTACTAGTCTACTCCACTGTGTAACAGTAAAAGCGTATATATAATATACCACACCTGACTTGAGATTGCTGTACTTGTTTTTTTAAGGCTACCCCGTCCCCGGCGCACTTGTTTAATTCTCGTGTATCGACGAACATCGGTGCTATTTCGTTCGTTACTACCTGAACAAGTGCCGTGTTACATGCTCTGTGTCTTCGGCGAAGAGACTTGGTCTGTATGTCAGACTGTCTCCTGATGAATAAGTTTGTATGTGTTGCATGCATATACTTGTATTATATGATGATTATATATGTATGAGTATTATATGATGATTACTCCGTATATATGTATGAGTAGGGGTGATCCTCGCCCTCTATTTCACTACTCTACTCTACTCTACTCTACTCTACTCTTCTATTTCTAGTATGAAAGAGTGGAAGGTTTCTTGGTCCATCATTGTCAGAACCGACCGACGAGAATCCGACTGATTCAATCTCTCTCTAGCCTTATGAGTTGAAGTAGCGTATCAAAAACGGTGCAATTTCGATTCTAAAATACGAAGAGTTTCCGTGGCCTGGAACCTTTTTTATGGGAACAGGAGGGGTTGTCGCCTACTATCTTTATTGAAAACTAAAGGGCAAAAAGAGTCTTGTATCAGGGTTGAAGAGACAAAGAAGGTGACAAAAAAGCAAATAAAATTACAAAAAGGTTCCTAGCCAGACAGTCATGGACGTCTGGAAAATCAAGCAACATAATCTGACTATTCCAAACATCCAACCAAATAAAAGAAACACGAGGGAGCCGTTATTAACAGTCTGCATGTGAGACATTAACTCTAAAAATCGCTCCATTAGAAAATCTCTTTGTTGAGCTCCTACCAGACAAGCTACTCCGGCCATGAGCTCTGTCAATTCACAAACATCCTCATGTGTTGTAATGGGACGCCTAACTTGCTGTTTGATCACTTGGACAATATAGGGTTGTGAGTTTTATTCAGCAATCACATCATGTGTTCAAAGTCATCCTAGAATCGACTCTGTTCTGTACGTAGACGTGTGCTGCTCTATCTCATATATATGGTTATAGGAGGCTTAGAGATTTATCAATAATCGCGTCATGTAATCCAAATCGTTTTGGGATTCGGAGTCCTCGATCAATACAAAGGTTTGGTATTACATTTGTTTTTCATTTATGTCTTACTGCTATTTTCACTCGGACAACTTGTCTTCATGTCATAAATGATCTTTAACACTTATAAATATAGAAACCATAGTTGTTTACAGTTGTCTATATAGTAGCATTAGTTTTGACACTTGTCTGACATGCAGCTTTAATATTGACATCTGTATGGCATATAATATTAATATGACATCTGGCTCACATGCAGCAGTAATTTGGACACTTGTATAACATGCAACATTAATATTGACATTTGTCTATATATAGCTCAACTCCACATTATATCAAATACTCTGAGCGTGATAACCCTCCCTCACCACATCTTCTATATAAACCCAAGTGCTACTCTAAAATCACTCACATCACAACATAGTTCTTTTAGTAAAAACTTCAATCGGCGCCCCAAGAACTAGTAAACATGGCAAAACTTCCGAGCTTGTTCTTAGTCCTTTCTTTTGTAGTAGCCATATCCGTCGTAGGCTCTCAAGCTGATGGAGGCTGTGAGAACGACCTCTCAAGCCTGATAAGTGAATGCAAGCAGTACGTGATGTTTCCAGCGAATCCAAAGATCCCTCCTTCAGATGGTTGTTGCGGTGTCATCCAGAAGGCAAATGTTCCTTGCCTGTGCACCAAGGTCACCAAGGAGATTGAGAAGGTCGTGTGCATGGAGAAGGTTGTGTATGTTGCTGAGCAATGCAAGAGGCCATTTGAGCATGGCTTCCAGTGCGGAAGTAAGTGTTTTATGTGTTTATTTACATGTGTATAGTGTAAATTGAGAACCATATATGTGTTGTTTTATTAATAACTATTCATGGTATCTCTTTTTAATATAATTCGAATTAATTATTTTGCAGGCTACACGGTTCCTCCTAGAAAATGAACAGATCACAAGAGGGAAGTGCTGGACGTAGCCTTAGATCTCAACAGCCATAGCCGAGCTAACCTGCTTCCGATGGTTGTACAATATGATGTGGTCATGTTGAGACTAATGTAAGGCGTAAGAGCTCAATTGATGTATCGAAAACATTCTGAGCTAATAATAAAGCCTTTTCCACAAATTTCATGATTGCTCAAGAACGATCTGTGATCCATGTTTTTCACAAATATATGAACAGAAAATAAATTAGGAGACATAAGTTTTTTTATATTATCTCTCTATATAAAAAAACTACACAAAGGGGTGCTCGGGGCATGAACGTAATCCCAAAGCAAGAAAATATAATTTTACAAGTTCTCTCGGCAAATCATGGAGAAAATTAAAAGTACCTATGTTGAGTTGCATTTTAGAATGTGCAATGAATGAGGCCTTGTGGAGAATAAGATTACTGATTTCTTAATTTATAAGGATCAATCTTTAAAATTAAATCTAATGCTTTTCACTTAGTGTCATAAATCTTAACTTTTCTTAACAATCTAGCAAACTTCCTCTTTTCGCTATTTTTATGTGGCACTTGATTTACCTCCCTACTACAGTGCTAAATTGTTACATTCTAAAATCTGTTTCATATGTTATTGCACTCATTCTATAGAGCAGTTGCTGAATTCGCTATGAACCCTCCTTTCTTCATCGTCTATATCGCCTGGTCAGGCCTGTAAACTGACCAATCTCTACGACTAAAAAGGTGGAAAGGGAATCGTCAGCCGTAATCGCTCGCTAATCACGCTCGCTAATCGCTCGCTCCTGGAACCGCACGCCTCCCCACGACGCTGGCCGCCTCCCCCACGCTCCCCGCGCTCGCCGCCGCCCTCGCTCGCCCCTGGAACCGCCCCCCCACGGCCCGCTCTGGACGCCCCCGGCCGCACGCCTCCCCACGCTCCCCACGGTCGCCGCGCTCGCCGCCTCCCCACGCTCCCCGCGCTCGCCGCCTCCTCGCTCTCTCGCGCACGGCGCCCCGGCTCCGCCCCGTCTCCGCCGTCGCCGCCGTGACCACCGCGACGCCATCGACCTCTCCTCGCGTCCTCAGCGCCCCGGCATAGTCGCGCGGCGATTGGCGCTCGGGCTCGCCGTGCGCTTGTATCCGCCCAAGCGCGGCTCTCCCCGAGCGCGCCGCCGCCGTCCGTCCCCGCCGCCCACTCGTCGCGCCGACCACCACACCGTCGCACCAGCTGGCCATGTCGCTCCCACCCCCTCCCAGTCTTGCCCGGTCACAGACGACGCACTGGCCGGCGTCTGCGCGGAGCAGCGGCAAAGTGTTCGCCTGTATGCGACGACAGCATCCGGTAGCTGACGCATGCCCCGTCCTCGGCCCCATCAACCTCTGAGCAGGGCGTCCAGCCTTGGCCCCAGCCCCATCTGCGAGGGCGTTTGACCTCTGCCGTCCCACCTTGACCTCGGTGGAAGAAGCGAAGACGGCTTTCTGCGCCCACTACAGCTGCTTGAGGGACACCCCCATGATGTTTGATGAAATGTCCCTTTAAGGCGTTTACCACCACCTACTGCATTCTGGAATCTCCCGGCTGCCACCTGTGCGCTCAATGTCAGCCTGCATGTCGTCGCCATCACCTATTGGAGAGGAGGCGCATGAAGCCACGGATCGATTCCTCCTGATGCTTGCAAGCCTGTAATGTTTCTTAATTGAATTTTGACCCACCTTCGTGCTCTTGGTAGCACATATGTAGAAATTCGTGCAATTGAAGCTAATTCCTGCAAAAACCTACAGCCGCACTTCATATTATCCTTTCTTTTCTTTCCTGTTAGATGCATACATATATAATGATCTTCATAGTTCTTATGTTGCCTAATCTATCTAGCAAAGTCAACATAGTACCGCTCACGTTGTTTCAAAATGAGATCAGACTCTCTTTCTAAATATATAATGATAAAAGCATGCCTTTTGGAGTCATTATTTAAAGGGGTTGGTTTCTGATAGACAGAACAAGTTTGATTTCAAGTATTCTTTTGAAATAGTATCTTATAGATACAAATACAGCCCAAGGAAGCTTATTCCTGGAGTCCTGGTAGATTAAAGTTTTTAGGAAGATCCATTCCTGCTCCTTATTTTTATATTTAATACATGTTACTTGATGGCTACCGGAGTTTAGCATGGTTGATTCCATTCATGACAATATTTTTCTGAACAAGTGTATGAAGGACATCATTGCATTATTCAAACCAGTAGATGATTAGTAGCAAGATGCTATCCACAATTCAGGAGCTGAAAAATTTTATTCACTCTCTTGCATCTTTGTCAGGTAACTTATTTTTGTTTATATTACAACTGACAACTGAAACCTTCTCAATTGTGTTTAAAATTCCACCTATAACCCTGATATTAGTAAGATGCATTGGTGTTGACACTGAAACATGAGCACACTTTGTCTGCAGTTAAGGTGCACTGCAGACTAGGGCCCAATGAGCTGCTGCATGATTCTTGTGATTTTTGTAATGCTTCATTGCTGTGATTCCGGTTAATAAACCGTAGTTACGCTGACTCGGTGTGCATGACTGCAAAACAGCGTGGAGTACTTTATCAGCGTACACCGCTCTCCTGGCGCGCTCCGTTCGAAGCCGTCTCCACGCGCGCCACGAGCCTAGCGCACGCCGCGCCACCGCGATCCTGCCGGACCACGTGTGCTCCACCCGCGCGCGCACACCGCCGCGCGCCCCGCACAAGCTGTCCGCCGCGGCCAAGCTCGCAACCCGTTCCTTCCCCGCATCCCTTTCCGAGTTGCCGTGCTTCGGCGTCCTTACGCTCTCCTCAATCTCTCGCTGGTATAATAAACGCAGTGACGCGCGCGGATCAATCACGTAAACGCGAGAACACCGAGCTAGTACTTACGAGTAGTCGAATACGAATCCGAGCTCAGCCAGCCACGGCCACCCAATCTGAGATGCACGGCGAGGGCGAGGCGAGAGCAATGCCGGCGGCGCGGCCCGCGCCGCCGACGTCGCCTCCCCGTGGGAGGCGCTGCCCCTCGTCGCGCCCTTCCTCGACGCCGCGTCCCTGGCGGCGGCCTCCTGCGCGTCCACCTCGTGGCACGCCGCCTTCGCCGCGGACGACCTCTGGGCGCGGCTCTGCGCGCAGCACTTCCCCCTCCGCGCTGGGCCTGCTTCGCCTCCTCCCCGACAGCAGCGCCGACCGGCGGTGCTCCTCCTCATCTCCGCACCGACGCCTCTTCAAGCTGTTCCGCTCCGCGTCCGTCCGCTGCCGCGCGCTCCCGGCCCCGCGCCTCGCCCTTGCGGACGTCTCCTTCGCCGTGGACATCGTCACGGCCGGCGGCGAGAGCGCGCTGTCCTTCCTGGTCGCCGCGGACAAGGCCGTCCATGTCAAGAACCATGCGGGGCTGTTCCTGTTCGGGGTCGACCTGAGCGACCGGAGCGCGGCGATCGGGCCCGGAGAGTGGCGTGTCAGGTGGACGGCGGTGCGGACGCTGCGCCGCGGGGAGGAAGAGGAACCCGCGGCGGCGGTCCTGATGATTGACGCCAAGGTGCCGGCGGCGAGGGCGGCCGGCGCCATCACGTTCGGCGGCAGAGGTGAGGCCGGGGTCGCCGCGAGGCTGCCCGCGCCCGGCTGCGGCGGCGCGAAGCTGGACGCAGAGGTCGTCGTGGAGCTGGCTGGGGAGAAGATGGTGGTGGAGAAGGTGAGGCTCGGAGTGATGTGCGAGTGCCGGTACGTGTCCGCCGACGAGGGGCTCCGATACCTGCAGCACTTCCTCCTGTAAAATGCACGTGCTGCTTCGACGTGCACGGTCGAATGAGAATTCCGGTTCAGAGAAGAAGAGTAGAGAAGGTTTTTTTTTTTTTTTTTTTTAATATCAGATTAGAGTAGAGTAGAGTAGGCAGTGCAACAACTGAACCGAGCTCTCATTTGTTGTTTCCCCGTTTAATAATGGTTTCATCTTGTAATTGTTCATGTACTTTTTCGAGGAAATTTGTACTACTCCATACTCATATTAGTTGACGTTTTTTTTGGACAAGGTTTGGGTCAAACATTGGGAACACAAACTAAGAATAACTTTTAAAATATTTAGTTTGAAAAGGTAAAACTTATATGTATAGATTCACCTTGAAGCCTACTTTTATAAAAGTAATTTTATTTTTAATTTTTTTTATATATTTCAATAAAAACTGATGGATAAAATTAGATCTTGAAGACCGTGTCCTTGTCCAAAAACGTCAACTAATATGAATATGGAGGGAGTATTTGTGTGGTGACTCTCGAACTAATGGCGTTGAAATAAAAAGATAGGGACGTAGGCACGGAGGCCGTTAGACCAAGTCACAGATTCACTGACAGATTCACATGTTCCATGCACATCGACCATGGTTGTGCCCCTACTTTGCCTAGAAAAAGGTTTTCGCAGATGGCTCATGGTTGAGTTTGTCGGCGGTGTCTTCCGTATTGACGTGAAGTCAAGAACGAATCGACGGAAACAGAGTTTCAGGCAAAGTTTTGAAGAGGAAAGTATATTTTGAGTTCTTGATGAAGATAGACTTGGTTCGAGCCAAGCAATCTAAGCGCCCGAGGTTCTAAACCAGGCTGTTTGGATTAGATCATGCGAAAACTGTCTGTCCAGTCATGGCCTAGTCAATAATCTCAGCGTCTGATCTTTTTTTTTTTAATTTTTTTTTTTTTTTGCAGAGGGTGCATACCGTACCCAGAGCTGAATAATGTGAAGTCGTGTTTAATTAAAAAAAAAATCTGGAGCTGAATAATTTGCATGGCTAAGATGTGGCTTAGGTAAAACTAGAAAGACGCGCGGCGTTGCCGCGCTGTCCGGTGTATGGGCCAGTTTTTATTTTGCGAGCTAGTAGCTGTGACCCTGATATGCTTAGACTGTTATTTTTCTGTAACACGATACATATAAGGTGGATCAGGCTTTGGCTTCTTTGAGGAGCCAAAAAACAGATTGTTGGCAACCAATTAGTAAAGGCAATAGCGCACTATACTGGAATTTCGCACGGAATGTTTCTAATACATTAACCAGTTCAAAGAAGAGCACATAGGATTATATGATCAATATTGGGATGTGAGCAGTTGCGCAGGCTACGAAGCTTTGAATCATAGGAAGCACGGACCTTTGGATCAAGGACCATCATTTGTTTTTTTTTTTCGTCAGATGCAGATTTTTTTTTTACCTAAAAAAACTGAATATACGTATATTTATAGATTGATATATTACAAAATTTTTAATCAATCAGACTAAATATAAAAAATTATTTCAGATTGTTTAGTAGGACTAAAGCAACGACTACTGCAGCTGACTACTGCTGGATAATTTAGTTTCCATCAGATCTAGAATTAGATGTTGTGCAATGGATGACCGAGGATGAGTACATGTATTTGCATGATGACATCAATAAGCAAACAGCAGGGCAGAGGCGCAGCAGATAAAGGAGAAGGGGACTGCTGCCGTGTGGGTCCCATGGCGAGGTGGCGCCCTCTGGTTGGTCGTAGCGGTGTGAGTGGGGATGTCGACATCCTCCACTCACCCGTTCGTCTGCCTGTGTTCCATGTGGTGGAGAGAGAAAAGGAGAAGAGGAGGGAGAAGTGCCTATGACGCATGGGTCCCACAGGGAGAGGTGGTGGCTCCCCATTGGTTGCAAGGCAAGGGAGTGTCGTCATTGAGCAATCACCTGCTCGTCGTCGTCGTTCGGACAGCTAACGTAGGAAGAGAAAAGAGAGAGGGAGAGAGGGAAAGGAAGGGAGAGGAAGGAAGGGAGGGGAGGAGAAAAGCAGGGGGTGCAGGTGCGGTGGCATTGATGGCCGGCGGCTGCGGCTTGCACTCCGGCGAGGTGGCCGGCTGTGGCGGCGCTCATCAGTAGAAAGCAGAGCAGAGAAGGAAGAAGAGAGGGAGGTGGAGAGGAAGGAGTGGAGCTGGACGCAGTGGGAGGTCAGCAGGGCGCGGTCGTCCAGCGGCGCGACGCAATCAGAGGTCGGCGGGGCGCGGGCACGGAAGCTCGACGTCGGCTCGGGCAGCCTGCGCGTCCTTGTTGGTGCCGAGCTGCTGTCCGCACGGCCAGGCCACACGGGGGCCCGTGCTGACGCCCTCCAGCGCGCTCACCGGCGTCGCGGCAGCGGCGAGGGCGGCAGCGGCGGCGGTCGGGCTGCAGCCCAGCAGCCGGCCAGCGGACCTGGTCGCCCGCGCCAGGGCCACTGGGGCGCACCCGCGCCGTCGCGCCGGGGTGCGCGCTCGCCCCCTGCTCGCGGCGTGCCAGCAGGGCCCGCGCCGCCGGCTCATGGCGCGAGGCGCGCCGCGCGAGGGCGCCTCCCGGTGCGGCGGCAGCGGAGCGCAGGCGCGGCGGCAAGGGCGCCCCGCTGGCGCGACGACGCAGCGGTGCGGGTGGGCCCCAGGGGCGCCCCAGCACGCTCGCGGTCTCCTGCTCGTCCGCGCGGCGGAGCTGCTCGCCGGCGCCCGCGAGGCCGTGCGGCGGAGCTGCTCGCCGGAGGGGAAGAGGTAGCGAGCGTCGCCGGTTGGACTGCGGGTTGATTCCGATAATGTCGAGGGCTTTTTGCAAAATCGCTGAGTCTCGCCCGATCTGGGCCGTCCGGCCGCCCGATCCGACGGCCGGGAAATGGAGGCGACGTGGCCATCTCCATTGGCCTGAGCTTGGCTCAGGTTTAGATAGTAAGAGATTGGTCGGTCAGGCTACCAACCAAACTGGCCTAGTGCGGCTACCTACCAAACAGGCCTACAGTGCTGGGCTTGCCAGGCCGGCCGAAATATAGGAGGGCAGCCCATCAGAGGCACGCCAAAACGCGCCGCCCTCGGCGGCTCACAGCGGCACAGCGCACGGCCACGCGGGTGCCCACTGCCCAGTGCCCACAGGCCACAGCCCAACTCCCTCACGCCGAGCCGAGCGCCGCGCACTCCTTTTACCGCTCCACGTCGCGGCGTCTCCGCGCACTCGCTCGCCGACCCATGCCGCTGCTGCTGCGCGGCGCCTCCCTCCTCCGCCTCTACCAGTACGGTGCCCTCTCTTGCCCTCTCCTCTCCTATGGCGCATTTCTAGCTTCGCGTCGGTTCATCCCATCTGGTTTGCGGTACTGCGTCAATTCGATTCTTGGCCATCCAAGGGGCACCCTAAATAGGGGACGAGCCCACCGAGGGTTTGGCCGCGAATGGAAATACCCGTTTCTTTTATTGTGCGCTTTCAATTGTCAACAGCGGCGTTGATATGGATTATGTAATTTAGTCGAATAATATATGGTCAGGATCTCAGGGAACATATGGTCAGGGTCTCAGGGAACATGTGTCAACAGGGAATAAAAGGCTTTTTCTTTAATGAAGAGCTTAGTACTTCAGCTCACACTCATTTGCACATAATGTGAAACTCAAACCCTATGTCAATTTTGAAGTATCCATAAGTGCAAGAGGAAGTTTGTCCACATTTATCTCATACCTGGATTCATTGTCATAAGAATCGTTTAGCTTGGAATGGCGCAATTCTACATCAGCAGATGTTAAACATGGCTTTTCTTCTCTAATATAGGTGTACCTGTGGGCTCCGAAGTGCCAATTTCAGTTCAAGAGTGCCCGTACTACTGAATCTCTACGCCGTGAGGGACGGAATGTGGGCTACATATTCACGTAGAGCTGCCTCTAAGAACAGTGAGGTCAAGAAAGATGAGCAGCCAGTCATAGAAAAGGTTAGTCTGTTTCCCCTTGTGCTCATACTCTCCGACCGTTGTAGTTTGTTTCATACCTTTCTGTTTGGATCCTAGGAAGATTCTGCTGAAAGTGATTTGGAGATAGAGCGAGTCAGGAGTAACCCTAGCCAGCTCCAATCAATGACTGTCAAGGAGCTCAGGGAGCTCACAAGGTTTAAACTTTGTCATTCTTCCCTTTTTGTCCTTTTGTTGGTAATCGATGTGTCTTTTTAACTCTTGGTGCACTAAAATCTTGAAGGAGGATGGGTGTTTCTGTGAAAGGTACCAAGAAAGATTTAGTATCAGCCCTGATGAATTCTCTGGGCGTGGAAGCAAATGGTATGTGTTAGTTCAGACTTGTAGTTGTAGATTTGAACTAAATCCTTATTTTTTGTGTTGAACTCCTTAGTTTCAGTCAGTATGCCCTTCGCAGCAGTAAGATAAGACTTTTGTCAGATTTGCCCCAAAGTTACAATGTAGTTAGCTAGTGAAATAGTGAACCAAATATGTCAATTCTCTGAAAATATTGCTGCATGAGATCTTCAAAGCTCTCATGACTTTTCTATTGATATAAAAAGGTTTTATGGTGCAGGAAATACAGGGGCATGGATGCATCCTTTGTAGACTATAGTCATGCATATATGTCCTTGTTTAAGTAGTGTTTAAGTGAGGCTTATTAGCTGGAAGCTTATTTTCTTTCCACAGGTGAAGAAGGAAAGTCGTCCATTGAGCTGGTTAGCCCCTCGGAAGTACCTTTGAAAAGAAAAGGTGGTGCTTCTGTTGTGGTTGAACAAAAACTAGAAAGTTCTGAGATTATTTCTGAAACCCCTAGCAAGAAAAGTAGAACAAAACAAAAGTCAAGCAAGATCACCACTCTTGAGGAGGTTTCTGTGACTAATGTCAAGCTAAGTAAGACTATTGTCCAGAAGGAAACATTTGTCGGTATGCACATTTGTTGACTTATCTTTACTCCTCCTGTTGAAAGGTTACTTTCCCCTTGGCTAACTGTTTTTATTCTGGTCAGAGCCTTGGACTGTACTTGTGCATAAGAAACCACAAGCTGGCTGGATTCCATACAATCCTAAGACTATGAGGCCTCCACCTCTTAGCAAGGATACACGGGCTCTGAAGATTATGTCATGGAATGTCAATGGATTGAAAGCATTGCTCAAATCAAGAGGCTTCTCTGTGCAGCAGTTAGCACAGAGGGAGGACTTTGATGTGCTATGCTTACAAGAGACAAAAATGCAGGCAAAATCTTAGTTATTTTTGCTAAGTTCATTTGGAGTGACGCCACAAAAATGTCAAGACAAGATAATTTTGCTTATATTGCACATTCTATCCTTTCTGAATATTTGCTTTATTCTGGGCAGGAGAAGGATGTTGAAGTTATTAAGGACACTTTGCTTGATGGCTATACAAATAGTTTCTTTACTTGCAGTGTATCAAAGCTTGGCTATTCTGGCACTGCAATAATTTCAAGAGTAAGCATCACCTACCCCCAATGCCTCATACATGTAATGTAACTAGTAGAAACATAACACCTATGAACACATATTGGTTTGTTCTGTTTTATTTCTTTAGAAACAACTGCAAAAGAAACCTGAAAGAATGGAAAGAAGGAGCAAAAGTGCCATGATGCGCTCCCTCACCTAGGAACAATCACACCTATGTCTCTTCAATTTTGAGATTTCAGGTTCTCCATTCCTGAAATCTAAAAAACAAGTTTCACTTTTTTTTTTTTTTTTGTGAACAATGCAGGATAACCGTGTGTCATTTATTTATTTAAGAAAAAAAAGAAGTCGTACAAAGGGGAGTGGCTATAATAAACCTCCCAACACACCCCACTCACAATAAAGCCATCGCTAGAAAGAAATTTGCGCCACTCATATTAAAGCAAGCTTCACTGTGAGATACTTTAATAAAAAAGGAAAGAAACATTTAAAATATCTGATTAATCACTGTTGGTTTCTTCTTCCTTGGGCTATATTGCAACCATTTTTTTGAAAGCAATGGCAGGAGCTCTGCCTTTCAATTAAGTAGGGGAGCCACAGAGTTTATGTACAAGCAAACAGGCTCCTCCAAAAGGGGGGAGGAAGGGGAGGGGTTTAGTCCACGGCTGCAGGAAAACAAAGAAACACCCTGAAAAGACTATATTGCAACCTGATTAACCACTGTTCTATTTCTTCTGATATGTAGTCGAATACTACATGGATATATTTATTGTATTGTGATCCTGGGTCCTGGGCTCCTGGTTCCTGGCCTGATCATTGTTGACCTTTTTTTCCCTGCTCTAATTTATTAGATGGTAGCCTTAAGCATAAACTTCTTGATCAACTGGATATGCATCCTACAAGATTTTTTTGGGGACATTTTTGTGTTTTATATTTTCTTTCTATTCATCATGTGCCATGTGTTGCCTGTAGGTCAAACCACTTTCGATCAAGTATGGGCTTGGTATACCAGACCATGATACTGAAGGGAGGGTTGTTACTGTAGAGTTCGATAACTTCTACCTGTTAACTGCTTATGTACCAAACTCTGGTGATGGTCTAAAAAGATTGGTAAATGATTAGTATTTTTCTTTCTAGTATAATCATCTGAGGTTAAAATCTGAAGTCCATGAGCATGTATTTCTGTGCAGACTTACAGGGTCACGGAGTGGGATCCATCCCTTGGTAACTACATGAAAGTATGTCTCTTATTTTACTCCTATTATTATTTTGAAGTAGCTTGCTCATGCTACTTATCCTCTATTGTTCTCTTTCAAAGCGTCAAGTATGTTTTACTGAAACAGAAGTACAGAACTAATTTTATGTGCATTTTGTTCATGTCATTTTTTCATTGCATTGATTCTGTTTTCTCTAGGTTATTTTGGTATGGGGGATTTGGATCCAAAATTTTAAATACATAGGATTTAGCACAGATTGGACTACAACAACAACAACCACCACCAAGCCTGTCAGTCCCAAACAAGTTGGGGTAGGGTAGAGTTGAGACCCAGCAAGCACCCTCAGTCATGACTAAACCTAAAAATTTCTAGAGCAATCACTTCATCCAAACATTCTTTTGATGAGTCTCCCTTCTATAATTTGCACATAACAAAGCCTTAGTAAGAACTAAGATTGAAAGCAAGGTTCTAATTAGGGGCAGGCCTATAAATTATTATGTATCAAGATGTCCAAATTTAGTTAGAGCAACAGTTTTAAATAAGTGCAATTTTTTCGTAGTAATGGCCATTTAATTCTTGTGTTGTCCTAATTCCCAAAGTAATGGCCATCTAAAGTTCTAAACCCTAGTATTCTTTTACATTCTTCACGGCTGTTGTCCTGTGCAAAAAAATACCACATGCTACTCAGATATACATGATTTTTCAAATACAAATTCACCTCCTTTACAGGCTTCAGTAGTGAGCTTTGCACCACTAACAACACATTATTTTTTAGATCTTGGCTGCTATTTTCTGATATGACCATACACATCTCTTATGATTGTGCAGGAATTGGAGAAATCAAAGCCTGTCATACTAACCGGTGACCTTAATTGTGCGCACCAGGAGATTGATATACACGACCCTGCTGTGAGTAATCATATGTTTGAATTCTTTTATGCTTGAATGTATTGTAAATTTGTAGTATTACACTTAATTGTGTCCTATATTTGCCTTTTTGTTTTATGCTACGAACATAATGATCCTTGTAATAAAGTAGAATTGTAGAGAAACCCTTGTTAGGCTATCCGCCTTTGCTGTCCGGAATCGCATCCGGGATGCGATTTTCCCGTATGGAAACAGCGGCGGCGTCCAGGGGCAGCCGAAGCTGGCGTCCGGAATCGGCGGCGGCTCGCCATTCTGGCGTGGTAGCGCTCGTCGGGGGAGCGCCCGGCGGGCGCGGGCCCCGGGAGGAGAGAGAGAGAGGAGGGGCGTGGTGCGCTGCCGCCGATGCTCGTCGCGCGAGCCCGCCGCCGGAGAAGAGAGGGAGAGGGAGAGGGGCCAGCGGGGGAAGAGGGCAGGCGTCCGCCCGGCCGGGCCGCCGCCGCGCTTCGCCCGGCGCCGCCAGCCGCACGCCCGAGGGCCTGCGGCCGCGCGCCGCCTCGGCCGCCCGGCGAGCGGAACAGACGGCCCCGCGAAAGCTCCGGCGTCGAATCAGCGCCCATGCCCCGCTCGAGCTTCGCTGATCGCGCCGAGCACGCCGCGCCGCCGCCCGCTTCGCTGCCGCCGTCGCCGGAAGAGTCGGCCGCCCGCTTCAGCTGCTGCGCCGGGAGGAGCAGCGAGCCGCAGCGCTCTCCCTACCCGCGTGCGCTTCGCCGCCCGCGTCGGGAGAGTGGGCCGCCGTGCGTGCCCGACCCGCAGCGCAAGCCGCCGCCGGGAGGAGTAGGCGGCTAGCGTGCTCGCGGCAGCGCCGGCGGGAGCAGTAGCCGCCGGCGCCGCCGCCCGGGTCGTACCGGGGAGAAGCAAGGGGCCGCGCCAGCGGAGCCGGGCGCACGCGGCGGCCGCCGGGCGGGCCGCCATGGGCTCGCCTTCGCGCCGCCCCAAGGCCATTTCGGCTGGGGCCGCGCTGGCGAGGCGGGCCGCACCGCACGCGCCGCGTGCGCGGGGCCGCCTGCTCGCCGCTGGTCCGCCGCCGCCGCACGCCGGAAGGGGGCACGCCGCTTCGCATCACCGCCCAGCGCGCCTCGCCCGCCCGGGGCATGCGCGCCGCCCGGCCGGCCGCCGCTCCCCGCCCGGTTGAGCTGGACCGCCGCTCGCGAGGAAGAAAGGGAGGGGACCGGAGAAAAAAGCTGGGCGGAGGAAAGAGAGGGAGAGCGGCGGTCGGCGGGGGAGATAAAGGGTGGGGCCGTGGGTCCCACTTGTCAGCCGCAGTAGATGGGATGGGTAGGAAGGATTTGAGTAAAAAATGTCGATGACTAGGATATAAAGGATGAGATATAGAGTATGACGAGTGCGGAAGAAATTGGTTTAAAGGAAAGAATCTTGATGACGAGGATAGAATATACCTTTTAGAGGATCAAGATAGAGTATGACGAGTGCGGATAGCCTTAGATCTGAGAGTTCTTATCCGGTTTAATTAGAAAGCTACGAACATAATGATCCGGTTTAATTGTGTCCTATATTTGCCTTACATTGCATTGTCATGGTGCTGTTTTTTAGCAACATGTACTCCCTGTTGCTCATATACATGTATATATGCTTGGTGCCCTCCATCTGATTGGAATATGTGACAACTGTTACCACTTGCCAGTTTTGCTTTAGCTGCTTCACCTATCTTTTCTACATGGTCTTAACCTATTTTTTATACTTTTTTTCCAGGGAAATCGTAGAAGTGCAGGCTTCACAAACGAGGAAAGAGAATCATTCGAGACCAATTTTTTGTCCAAAGGGTTTGTTGATACGTTTCGGAAACAGCATCCTGGTGTTGTTGCCTATAGTTACTGGGGGTACAGGCATAATGGCCGGAAGACAAACAAAGGTATGTACTATTTACTGGATGATATGGGCTTTGCCACCTGTATTGTGTGTTTATGACTTTATGTGCTGTTTCAACCACATCCTTGAGATTATGTGCCACTTACATACCTATTGATTTTAGCAATTTGTGCCATGATACATGGAAACTTCTGTAATTTAGCATGGTTTCTGAGCAATCTTACATCCATCATGCACAGACACTATGTCAGAATTGGTGTATTCGTATGTTGTTCCAACATAACTGAAGATCACACTCACCATTTCACTTGCTGTTTTGATTTGTTCATTGGATCGAAGGTTGGCGCCTGGACTACTTTCTTGTGTCGGAGTCAATCGCAGAAAAAGTCCATGATTCGTATATTCTTCCAGACATCTCTGCCAGTGATCACAGCCCCCTTGGCCTCGTACTGAAGCTGTAGGCTGTATCACAACAGGCTATGTCAAGCATTCAGTCTGAAGCCCGTACCATAACTCTCAGACAGCGTTGCTTATTCCTGAGGGTTTTTTGGTCTGTGCAGATCCGTGGCAGGATCAACGGTTTTTGTACCAGACTATTAGTGAAACAATTAGGCTTTGTAATGCACTGAGTAGATTTGAATATCCACCAGAAGTCTAGTGGACGACTACTGTTAGTGATGCTGCACCTTCTCTAATGTAAATATGCGGCCGATCAATGGATCATATGTTGTGCTGCAGTTGTGCAGCTCAGCCTGAGCAGCGGGGAAAGCTCGTTGTCTGGTTATGAGATTACGATAACCTTACCCTGTTGAGCTCGTTAAGCTATCCTGTCATGTGTTGTGCCGCTGATGGCATCAGAAAAAAAAAACTGTGCCATGCAATTTCACGCATAGCCGGAACTGTTTTTGGAAGTAACAGGACTTTGAATGAAGTACTACTATGTGCTTGGTAAAACTAATTCAGCGTAACAATTAATCAATTGGATTGTATAAGCTCAGGGCCACTGCAAAGTCGTTAACATTTACCTAAACATCAGAATGCCGGTATATATATGAGTTTAGCAGAACTTTTTTTACACACGGCTCCACCAAACAGATTCAGATCAGAGGATGCAGCTAAATGCTGCCAACGAGTACCCAGCATCCATGCCCAATTTTCCCATAACCCGTTACTTGGGGAGGAGGGTATGGGATACGGATTAGCCATTTGCTTATGGTAATATGGGGAGTGTATTGTACGGCGTCTCTCTGACTCATCTCTCTCTCTATAAATATATCTACTGATGAAGGCGTACTCTCTGTGAACAGATTCCGCGTCAACTCCACCGGCGAAGAAACCACAGTTGGGTGCACCGGCATCGTATTCCTCCCGGCGTCCTCTCAAGTAGCCATGGCGCTCCTCCGGCCGGCTCGACTGATGACGCTCCTAACCGGACGAACTCCGTCCCGTACGCGGGGCTTGGCCTCCTGTCCGGCGGCGACCTCCTCCACCGGTACGCTCGTTCATCCTTCCAACTTGCACGTATTTCGTTGGAAGGGCAACATTTTGCAAGATATCATCGGGTAGGCTAAGAGGAGAATGGGCTATAGCAGATACAACGAGCCAGGATGGGCTCCCAAAGGAACCAATCACGCGCAAAGAGTAGCCACCAAGGCAGGGCCCCCTCCTGGCTCTGTGCCTCTTGCGTGACTTCCTCCTCCCCCATCTGGAGCTCTGGACTCTGGAGTAACAGACTCAGTAATTAATAATAAAAATAATATAAAATATAAAATTAAAAATTTGAGTCGGTTAAAGTAAAATAAATAAAAAGTCGGTTCCTGGCCTCCGGCGAAAAAGAGACACCAAGACCGAGACCTACAAATATCTGGATTAAGCCCTCTGCGGGTTTTACAAAACCAGAAAGAAATCGCCTGCTCCACAGCATCATCGGCAATACGGCGGGTGCGGGTCTCTGTACCAATCTCCGCCGGTGCGTCTCTCCTTCTCTCTCTATGCGATTGCTTGCTTGCTTGCTCTTACGGATATTCTAATCCCAAGTTCCCGTGAATGTTGTCGAACTGAATTTTCCGTGAATTCTAGATGGGAAACGACGAGTGAAGAACGTGTCAAACCTTAGATTTTTTTTTTTTTTTTTTTTTAACCAGGAAAGAGTATCGTGATCGAACCCTTCGTGAATGCTGCGGATTTTCCTTAGTATAGCCCCCATGTAATCAGTTCTGGGCACTTTCCCTTGATTTAGAAGTGATTTCGTTCGTTCGTTATTGGTTTCGTGTCAGAATCGTGCGGATTTTGGATTAGAAAAGAGAATTGTGATGAAACCCATCCACACCTGGGTGCCGATCGGGGGCGCAATACTGATAAGGGCGCGTTCTTGTTTGGGACTGGGTCACAGATGCGTACCTTTGGTTGCAGAAACATTCATCCGAGTAGTTATTATTCTTATTTAACCTTTGGTTGCAGAAACATTCATCTGACTAGTTATTATTCTTATTTAATCTGTATGGGGTTGTATTTGGTCAATGGGGAACTGGGTAGCAGATGCACACTTTTGTTCTTTGTTCTGTATGCATATGAAGTTTGCCTTTTGCTTCGGAATTATTCTGCTTAGAATCACTTGATGTCAGATTTACAGTGTTCTCCTGATTAACTGACATTCTTGTTTTATCCTGAACTCCTGTTTCTTCAGTCGTGTCTGCCTGATCCCTGGAATCAAGTGCATTGCGGCGAACATGAGCTCCGCATCTTCTCAGCGTGGTTACCCTGCCCGGAGGTCGAACATGAGCACCTCATCTTCTCAGCGTGGTTACCCTGCCCAGAGGTCTGCAGCGAACATGAGCTCCACCACATCTTTTCAGCGTGGTTACCCTGCCCGCAAGTCTGAGCCCTGGACTATCCTTAGCCACAAAGAGAGACGGCCACAGTGGGTTGCTTATAATCCAAGGACAATGAGGCCTCAGCCACTTGGCACTGATGCCAATTCTATGAAGATTCTGTCCTGGAACGTTAATGGTCTGCAAACTATTGTAGAGTCAGGATTTTCTGCAGATGAATTGGTTGGCAGAGAGAACTTCGACGTCTTATGCCTTCAAGAGACACACTTGGAGGTGCTGTTTCCATTGTTACTCCCTCTTATATACAGTCATTCTGGGCATTGGGTTCCTTTGATGTGTATACGGGGTTTCTCCATGAATATATAATGATATGGTGATCTTTCTTTATGATGCACATATTATTCATTATCTTTTCAGGAGCGCAATGTTGACCTTTTTAAGAACCTGGTACCTGAATATGATTACACCTATTGGTCATGCAGTGTTGCAAGGCTTGGTTATTCAGGAACTGCTGTGATATCTCGGGTATGATCTTGCTGTGGTCAATGCCCAGCACCTCCCTTTGTACTGACTAAAAAGTTAGTGGGAAGCAGCATTGCAATAAATCTTTTGATCCCAATACCATAGGTTGATACATAGTATATCTAAGCTCACTTTCCATGTTTTTCCTTATGCATTAACAGGTACAACCAATCTCAGTCCAATATGGGCTCGGCATACCAGAGCATGATCAGGAAGGCAGGCTTATTACCTTGGAGTTTGATGATTTTTACTTGGTCAATGCTTATGTCCCAAATTCTGGCCGTGGTTTACGTAGACTGGTAGAAGCTTTTCTTCCTTTATATTGTTAGTGCTCATTTATGTTGTACTGCAATTGCCTAGCATATCTAATTTTGTTTTGTTGCTTCTTGGTTTTCAGAATTACAGGGTCAATGATTGGGATCCATGCTTTAGTGATTTCATAAAGGTGCATCCACTTAGCTTTCCAGTGTCCTTATTTAGTATGGCACTTTGTTATTTTTTATGTCAATTGAGGAACTGTATCGTGTTTTTATTCTTATTATTATTTCTAGACCATGGCTTGTACTCCAACTTCACAATTCGTCCCTTGAAATACAACTTTGCAAACTGAGATGTGCTTTTGGTTTGCAGAAACTGGAATGTTCCAAACCAGTAATTGTTGCTGGGGATCTAAACTGTGCTCGTGAAAGTATTGACATTCACAATCCTCAAGTAAGTGTATTTACTCACCCTTTCCTTAGAAACATTGTCCAAACGTTTGCACATGCTACTGTTCTCATAAAAGACCAGTGGAATTTTTTGGTGATCTATCAGATATGAAACATAATTAAGTCCTTGTGAGCATTGTTCTCTTTTTGTTTTTTCCTGTGACATGTATGGTTCCTCATTCTCAGAAAATTTCAGAGAAACTAAAAGGTGTTTATTGGCATCTTCCCTTGTTAGGGTTACAGTATAACTTTTGTAATGTGCTAGGAAATACTTTGTTTATATTGGTGCTAGGAAATACTTTGAGATCTGTCCATGAGCATGTCAGTACCATGTTTCATAGAATTATAGGTACACAAAGCTTATAATCTTTTTCAGCAAAGACAAAAGAATAAACACATAACTGAAAATTCTGAAAGATATACTACAAAATAGGCATATCCAGAACCTGATATCAAAACATAGCCTCGCACTTGTCGGTTCTCGATAGTATGATATTGAATATGCACTGTTACTAAAAGTTAGATCAAGGAAGGCCACTGTTTGCTCTAGGATAATATTGTGCATAAAACAGTCTATTTGAGTTCCCATTTACTTTTTGGTTTGCTTTCTTGTTGCGCCAATCCCTTGCTGTAGTGGATAACTCATTTCAAATCTTTTATTCTTTTTTCAGGCAAAAACTGATGCTGCAGGTTTCACAATTGTAGAAAGGGAGTCATTTGAGGAAAACCTCTCTAGCAAAGGCCTTATTGATACATTCCGTAAACAACACCCGAATGCTGTGGCCTTCACTTTCTGGGGTGAAAACCAGCGCATTACCAACAAAGGTATTGTGTGGTGTTTCTCAAATGTAGTTGTCTTTGCACCATACCCTTTGTTTGAGATTAAATTACAACGACGGAGCAGTCCCTAGGCCTCATTATTTTGGGGTGACACTATCAAATCATAATAATTATTATTTTGAACAGCCTACTACTAGTAACAGAACTATATCCTCTTTACGTAGGCTTTTTTCTTCTTTGCTGATCTTTTCTCACCTTTTGTTCTAAATTTTAACAGGCTGGAGATTGGATTACTTTCTTGCGTCAGAGTCTATTGCCGACAAGGTCCATGATTCCTACACTCTGCCAGATGTATCGCTCAGCGATCATAGTCCAATTGGCCTTGTGTTGAAGTTGTAGGCACTGATGCATCTCTCAGCTATATGACAACTGAAGCATGAAGTTTAAGGATCGTTCTAGATAAAAAGACTTTAGAAAGATTTTGCTTATGTAGCCGAAAACTACTCAAACTCAGGTGGTGCTTGCGTGGTCTCCTGTAGTCTGTGGAGGAAGTGGATCGCCTATTCACGTTGTATTCGTGAAGTTAAAAGATAGCCCTGAGCAGTTAGCTGATGATCTTATACCTCGCCGACAACATCGTTTTACATTCACAATTTGGCATCTTGAATTTAGAGTGTTTTGCGAAGGAATCATCTTTGCTCTCCTATGCGTATGTCTAACTTGCACTTACCCGTATTCATGACCACCTGCTTAGTCCACATAACTGATAACTCTGCATTATGCTTTCCTGTCAGTGTTTGTGAAGTTCCATACGAGTGTACAGCACTGGCATTGCAAACAAAGCTTAGCTTAGTTCTATGCACTGTTTAACCCAAAACTTTAAGCTAATAGTAAAAAATTTGACATAATTCAAGGCTCTCCCGATACCTTACAAACGACTAATTCAACTGAAACTGATAGGTGTTCGAGAAAAGAACTCAAACCGATAGGAAATGGTTGGTAGTTAGCATTAAGAAAAGAACTCAAAACTGATAGGAAGGTCCCGTTTGGTTTCTTTATGGACTAATTTTTTTTTTTTAGTTTTGCTTTGTTTGGTTCCAGAGACTAAAAGCGTATTAAAAAGAGGCATGGGCTTTCACAACTTGGCCTTTTAATCCCACATTAGGGACTAAAGGAAAAAGGAACTAATAAGCAAGGGGTGTTTGACACTTAATGAATAGAATAGAACTAAACTCTAGTCCAAATTTAGTAAGGGGAAACCAAACATGCCCTTAGTATTATAAGCAAGCAGCATGTGTCAAACCAAGGCGCCCAGCATCTTTAAATACGACTAGTAGCTTCTCAATTGAACTACAATCTGCAGGCGTTTTTTTTTTCTGCAGGCGTTTCTTTTCTGCAGGCGTTGAACATGACCGTTTCTTCAGAAATCAGAACACACAGCCACAGGAGATGGGTACAAGTAGAAAATCACAATTACCAGAAAGCAATGTAGTCATGTAGAGGATATAAGCTTCTACTCGTACCATTTCGACACCAACATACAAATCAGTCAAAACATTTGTCCTTATCACCATAGAAGATGTAAATTAAAGCAGCAGCATCCTTATTCTCACTGCTGCAACACTGAAGCTGCAAAGTAGCCAGTAAATCAAAACTACAGATATCGAGACAGATATATACACAAACAACAGCCACCAATGGCTAAACAAAACAATCATTAGGCTGATAATTAGTACTATCTACAGCAGCTTAAGAAGAACCAGGGGTAGGGGGGAACATAACCTACAGATGATCTACTAATTCTACTCTACGTCATCTGAAGATGTCCACCATTACTATTGTTGGTGTAAAACTACTGACACCTCCAAAGTGTAGTGGGTGGCAGAGAGGGAACTGGCTGTCTTCTCTCAATGCCTAAGCCCCTTAGCTTCTTACTCACATAGCTAGTGACTGCTTGGTATAATCAGCCTGCTCATAGTAGTAGTAATACATATCATTCCTTACTCGGCAGTTCCTCCAACCATTGTTTGCACCATTGTGTTCATCCGTTTGGTACTTTGATTTCATTGGCTTTGAGCTGATGGGGCCTCCTCTATTCCTGGTATTTCTTCTACCTGAGTCATTGTTTCGCCTTCTCCAGTGAGTCCAGTGTCCATAAGACACACCCTGGCTGTCAGGCACCTCATAGCTACCTTGATGATTGTCCCACGGATCGGTCTGAATAGCTGCAGGACCCCAGCTGTAATCATGCTTCCAAGCATCCTGGGAGCCTTCACTCATGATCCAGTTGGTAATGCAAGGATTCGTCTGCTCCCCCCGGCTGCTGGTTTGATCCTGCTGTTCCTCATACACTTCCCAGTTCCCTGAGTTTCGCTGACCAATTGTTTGAGCAGGTTGCTTGACAGAATAATCCCAATTTGCAGACATCTGCTTATGATTTGCTTCAACTGAGGGTTTTAACTGATTGTCCCAGTTTATAGAGAGCTGCTGGCCATGAGTGAAGCTGGTCTCGTTGTCACCCCATCCTGTAACTGGAACTGGCTTGTCAGAGAAAATAAAAGAGTCCCACACATCAGGAACACCATTATCTTTTCTGGGAACATGACGACGTGACTTTTCCAGATCAGCCACCAATTCAGGATCAACATATTCATCTTGGTTGACTATATCGATAAACATATTTGGGTCAGGCAAAGGGATGCCATAATGTTGACCATGATATACAGCACAGAAGCGTGCCTTTGCATCATTGAAGGCTTCTAATGCAGCTGAGTCATCCCAATCAACCACACTTTTGTACAGAGACATCAATCTCTTGGTCTCACACAGTTTAGCCCAGGGGATAGCACAAGCATCAGTGCAAAATTTCTTTTCCCACAACGGAACTGAGAAATTTCCACTGCCTGAAATAACACATAAACTGTACTTAGTGAGCACATAAAACTAATCTACGCAGAGAAAGAACCTATGTTTGCTCCTAAACTTATATCACCACAATACTGGCAGTTTTCTCTGTATGAATAACAATCAGAATTGAAAAGAAACAATACAACAAGAATACTGATAAGAAACACTACAATAGGAATGGGGCAACAGCAGATAACGGAACAAAATAAGTAGCTGTCAGGGAAAGAGCTAGCAGTGATTTTTTTGCATAATAGGAAAAATCAAGGGATAGTTCGTTTAAATGCTAGCAGAATATTGAAATACGATGACAAAAAAACAGTTCTTTATTTGTAAAGCATCAAGTAGGGATTACGGGCTATATGGAAAACTGAGTACAGGTTCAGCTTAGGTTAGTCATAGATATCAAAGTAAGCTAAGAAACTTTTTATCAACTAGGCAATTAATATGGCTTTAACTTCCATGAATTTAAGCATGAATTGTGTGTTTTATGTGGTAATAACTAATGGATGGTCCCATATACCCATAGATGTGTACAAAAATCATACACATAAAACTTAGCACCTTTCCTGAATTTAAATGTCAGGCAAGAAAAATATTGTTTAATATTTAAAGTATTTCTTAAAGCTTTGACAGGGGGCGTAGGTGTACAAGTGACCGTTGACCATTGTTCGGTTTAAATACTCCAAGCTGTTTCAATGCCATTCACCAATGGCAAAAGGTCTCCAAAATTGCTAGTAAAGTGTGCTATTATGTCATAACCATTCTTGCTAAAATGGAATAGGTTCTTCTTTACAGAACATGTCATGATCAAGCGCATAAACTGATCAAGATTGCTACTAGGGAATTAGGAAAATATATCATTCGTACGCGAAAAGGCATTCAGGATAATTTTTTCTGGATTGAAGGCGGTCCAGGTGGCACACGTAAATGGAACGACTTGGTGCTTTCGAGTTTTGATGTGAGTTCCCTCAATACAGTTGGTACCTCGCACGTCATTTTCAAGAGAGAGAGAGAGTGAGAGCAGCAAGCCGCAAGTGCCACCCACAGGAACGCATCACCAGAAACGGCATCAAATACTGACACCGTGACACGAGAGCCAATTGCACGCAGACTGCCGCTGCTCAACAGCATTGGTATTTCGGGCAGGGACACTCACACGAATGGAAAGAAAGAGGGGGATTTCTGGTCCGCTACCCAACCCGGAATCCCGACACATTTTACATGTGAACTGTGATGAAAATCCAGAAGAAACCACTCGACAGAATCAGGAGGCGAGGAAGGGCGCAACCAATCTAACCCAGCCCATACCAGAACGGATGCTAAGACTGTGTAAACAGGACGGGCAGCGATCGAGGAACGTACCCTGAGAGCGCGGCGGCCGCCGGGGCTTGCCGGGGTCCCTGTAGATCGGCCGCCTCTCCGCCATGGCCGGCCGCTGCGGACCTCTCCTCTCCTTCCTCAGCCCTACCCTCGGCGGAACAAGCAAAGAAAAGGCGCCCGGACTCCCTCCGTCCCTGAGCCCCTCCACTCCCCCAGCGCCCGCGGACGCAACCCCAGCAGAGCGACCCAAAAGGCGCAGACTGCCGACCACCAGAAACGGCGCGCCCGGTTAAGTCGGCGCGAAGTGGGAACGCGAACGAGTCAGGCGAGCGGCGCCGCGGGAGGAGGCAGGGTGGAGGCGAGCCGTGGGGACTGGGGAGGGCAGGAGGCGGTTTGCCGGTTTGGGTGGCGTCGTTGGTTTCGCTCGCGGCCGGCGCCGAGGGGCGTGGGGAGCGTAAAAGGAGCAGGAAAAGGTGGGATTTTTATCGTGCGTCCGCACGTTTTGCCGGAACAGGCGGGTGTACCCCCGCCGATAGCTCTGGCTACACGATCACCATGTGCTTCTTCCGTCCGCCTCCGTTTGGAGGGTTCACGTGTGACGTCTTCTTTTATAAATTACTAGCAAAATATATCTGTGCGTTGCAACGGGTAAATAATTAATTTTTTTTAAAAATAAGGACAACAATGATACATATACATTCATGCTTTACTTTTTCTGTCTAAAATTCAAAACTATAAATTTTTTAGTATAACCATAATGCTATATATTTTTTTAGTATTACCATGATATCTAAGCTAAATCTAAGCTAATATTGGCAGTAATATGATAAAATCAACGTTAGCCTATATATAGTTGAATTACAACCTTAAAAGATTCTCTCCAATTCCAAAACAGATATCACAAGTTTAACTTTTATACTATCCATATGTTAGTACATTTAAATAGTACATTTAAAAATCGAGTCTCATGACTTTCTTTTAAGGAGCATATATCAACTAAGTCTATCCTCTCATGATTTTGGTGCTCACATATCATGTATATATAGTATCTCTTTTAAGTTCTCATTTTTTTGGTCGATAGGATAAGAGATTAAGAGAGATTGCGAGACCGAGATCTACTTGTCCGCTGCCCTGTCTAGGAGGGGCTGGTCCTCGCCCCAACGCATACAAGATCCTCGCTCGCGTCGTCTCTCCAAACTCGGAAGGCCCTCGATGTCCCCACGCCACTGCTCGGAAGGTGTTTTGCATGTGCAAGTGGTCTGTGGTCCTCGCCAGCGCCGCTGCTAGAAAGTTTGCTCGCCGCTGCCGTCTAATGTGGCAGAACCTTCCAAATTATATGGCCCACAAACATCTGACATTGTCCCTCAGACCTCTGTCGGCTATGCTTGTATACCATATAACTTGAAAATTTCTGTCGGGTGAAACCCCGATGAAACCACGATCCTCCAGGATCGAATTCTTACAGAGATATTGTAGTATTACAACTATTTTTATCCAAATACAATAGAGTAGCGGAAGATTTACAAAAGAAGATTACAATATTTGATCAGAGTTTGATTAAACAAAACTTAATTGAGTTTGCGGAAGCAAGAAAGAACCATAGAGTACTTGTAAGAGAACGCCTCAGACGGAAGGTATTCGATCATGCCAAGCCCATTGGTATGACCGAAGTTAGCTTCACTAGTCAGCACCTGCAACAGGGGTCAAACAAACCCTGAGTACAAAAGTACTCCGTAAGACTTACCCGACTAAAAAATTGGGGAGAAGACTCAAGAATGCTGGCTAATAGGAATCAAGGTGAGGCTTTAGCAAGAATCAAAGACACCTTTTGCGAAAAGAGACTAAGCATGTCCTTACTGTAACAATCACTTGTCAACCATGTAACGGATTCAAAACTTTCCATCAGCTTCCATCATTACTACGATGCTGGTGCAAGGATCAAGTCTCCCATATCGTGGAGCAACGACGATTCGAATCGCTTATATACCCAGCTGGGGCTTCCTAGCCACACGATGTATGCGGGACCGACCATCTTACATACCTCAACTCAACGCTTGGATTTCTCCATACAGAAGCGGGTCCCTACGGCACCCGAGAGTCTGATACTCCACCTCCCTACGCCGTCGGTCACAACCGTCGACGGTGCGCTCGTAGGATAGGTACACGCTACTCCCGCCATCTCTCCACTCCCAGTCCGCGGTTGTCCGTTCTCGTTATGAATTGTGGCAGAACCTCCTAAATTATATGGCCCACAAGTACCTGACATTGTCCCTAAGACCTCTGTCAGCCGTAATTGTGCACCACATAATCTAGAATGTTTCGTCGGGTGAATCCCCGATAAACCACGATCACTCCGGGATCGATACTTACGAGAGACATCACAAGTATTACAACGGTTTTCATATACAAATACCAGAGTAGCGGAAGACTTACAATAACTTAATTTACAAACCTTTTTACAAAACTTATACAAACCGTAGTGTTATCATTACAAACCGGCGGAAGTATCATTATATAACTTTATTACAGATCACACAACCAAAGTGCCCCGCCTGAGGCCACTCAATTCACTCTTCTTCATCGGTTACTTCTTCGACAACCGTCATGCAACAAGGGCTGTAGCACTCTTGTCCATGCGGTTCACCTGCAATAGGGGTTGAACAAACCCTGAGTACAAAAAGTACTCCGCAAGACTTACCCGACCAAAAAGTGTGGAGAAGACTCAGGAATGCTGGCTAATAGGAATCAAGGTGAGGCTTTAGCAAGATCAAAAGACACCCTTTTGCGAAAAGAGACTAAGCCAGCCCTTACTTTAACAAACACTTATCAAACATAGGCCGGATTCAAAACTCTCATACTCAGACTTTCATTATTACTACAATGCCGGGACTCGGATCACGGCTCCCATATCGTGGAGCACACGACGATTCGAATCGCTTTATATACCCAGCTGGGGCTTCCTAGCCACACGATGTATGCAGGACTCAACATCTTACATACATCAACTCAACGCTTAGATTTCTTCATACTAGAACGGGTGTACAGTACACCACCTCACTACGGCCGCTCGGTCACTTCGACGGTGCGCATCGTAGGATGGGTACACGCTACTATCCGTTCTAGTAACGAATAGTCCAAGTGGAGCTTACCGCCATTAGCATGCGACTAGTACTATCCAATAACCTCATGATCCCAGCGCCAAACAACGGACGGTCCTTAACCGACACAAGTGGACGACACTACATCAGGGCACTAGCCCTTTCTGATGCAAGTCACTCCACCGACGTCTCGATTTACTCATCATCATGTTCTTGTTGTATATCATTGACCCCGTCGGAACAAGGATAAACAACAAGCAACATCAGGTTTTCGTAAATTCCCTTCAGGGAGTATTGTTATCACCTTTGAAAACAATTTAGCAAAACCTACACTAGTAGCAAGGCTAAGCGTATACTAAGCATTTCAAAATCAAAACAGGTATCCAGGGTAATATATCAAGGTACGGTAAATGCATCAAAGTAGGGTATCACACAACTCCTAACACCTAATGCATCATATCTGGAACATAAAATCATAAAACTTTCTAAATACAAGGGCGGGTTTGAATGCATCCGGGGCTTGCCTTGGGGCTCGATGAAGTGAGGATCGGCTACCCAATCACCAAGATCAGATCCAACCTCCTCACGACGATCACCTTCTTCAAGAACAGGAGTTGGATCAACCCCTTCCTCAGATCCGACAGCTACACGATAAGAATGCATGATTACAATGCAGTGATAAAGACATGCGATAATGATGCAACGATCGTTAACCTATCTTGAGTACAACTTTCCTTCACGGTAACCTTGCATCAAGAAGGTATAACTAGCGTCGACGACGACGGACTAACGATACGCAATCAACATGAAATGCCGAAGATCATTAGGGTTAATGACCTAGGGTCATCACTCAATCCCAAAATCAAGCAACCCTAATGGTGATTAGAGTGATTACTAATTTATTGATCATTTTTACAGTCGTTGAAAGCCACTAATTAACTTGCTAATTGGGGATTAACCAATTACTTAATTAACCAAAGAATTAATTAATTAAACACTAATTAAATGAGATATTAATTAAGCATAATACAAAAATTAATCAAATCATGCTCAAGCTTCATAATTAAGATCATCATCACCTAATTAGCACACAAAACAAAATTCATAAATTTTGGAGTTATATTTTATTTATGAAAAATCATGGAAGTTGTATTTATTAATTAAAGAGGCAAATTATTATACAAATAAAATTTATTGGAAAAGCAAAGTTAGTATTTTTTTCCTGGACAGGGTATCATTCAAGGAGCACATACATATTTTTCTCACATTTTTATTTGCCCAAATAAATTAATACAAAAAGGTGAAAATCAACATTTAAAAACAATTAAAGAAAAAGAAAAACATTTCCTTTCTTCCCCGGGCTCACTTGCGGCGGCCCAACGGCACGCCGCAGTGCCTACGGCCTGCACGGCCTGCTTCCAGGGCGCAAGCGCTGAAGGCGCCTGCGCCCTTCCCCCTCTCTCACGCCGACGGGGTGGCCCCGCGTGTCAGGCCCTTCTTCTTCCCCCCCCGTTTCTCTGTCCGATTTAACGGCGCAGTAGCGGGCGGCGGCGGCCGACAAGCCCGACACCTCCGCTAACACCAGTCACAAAAACGGATTCACCTCACCGAGGCGAACCCGACAAGCTACGACACAACCTTAGCCGACCACTGGAGCACCCGTGGCGGCGGCCATGGCGGCTCGGTGGCACACGGAGCTCGTCGGCTCATGGTGTTCCGGCCAAGCCAAGGAAAAACCCACGCAACCAACACCTTATAAGGACTCAGGAGCTCACCACAGCTTCAAAACAAAGATGCAACGAGCTTGGAAAGGGGCGGAGGGTGTGTGATGGCAGCAGCAGCGGCTGCGGCGGCGTGAAAGCTGCGGTGAGACGGCGTTCTTGCACGTCGAGACGTCGTCTGCTAAAAAGGAAAGACCGATGGCCATCAGTAATGGGCAGCAGAGCTAGGACAAAAGAAAGGAGATGACGAGCGGCTACCCACGCTCGGCAACGGCCGAAACTCACGGCGGCGGCGATGGCCGGGCCGTGGAGAAGATGACGACGACAAGGCGATTCAGCGGCCGGGGAAAAGTAAGGACGGGCTCAGTGTGTGCGAAAAAAGAGTAGCGGAGCCGGGTGGCAAGGCTTAATTGACGATGATCTCGTGTGGAGCACGAATTTGGTAGAGAAACGGTGGCGGTGGTCGTCGGCGGTGAGAAGGAGGAAAAAGAGAAACGCCGACGACGGTGGGTTTTATAGGCAAGTGAAGGCATCGACGTGGTGGCCGGTACCTTCGCGACGGGCGTTGAGCTGGTTGGAAGTGCGCCAAAACGCGGGAAAACGCGAGAGCAGCCACGGGCGGCCGCCGGCCGACCGCAAAGCATGGACGCCCCCGGTGAGGTGCCCCCTCCTGTCTCACCGTAGCAATTGCCACCTCATTTTTCCATTTTCAAAATTATTTTCAAAAATTGTATTGTACACAAAAATATCCTAAAATATAGATTGTTCAAAATTTTGTGCTCTACAAGTTTCATTAAAGAAGTTTTGTCAGATTCAAACTAGTTTTTGAATTTGAACTTCAAATTTGAATTTAAAATAAAACCCTAACTTTAGGGATTTTAAAATTACTTTTAAATTTTGAATAAAAGATGAAAATCTCAAAAATAAAAAGTTGTTCTATTTCTCAATATCTACAACTTTCATTTAGGAAGTGTTTCATGAAACCCAATAATTTTTGAATTGAAGTTTAAAACTCAAAAAAGGGGCATTTTCCAATTCAACTAACTTTTGAAATTACTTAAAATTTTATTCAAAAACTTGAAAAACTTTATATACCAAAGTGGTAGAGCTCAAAGAGATGCACAAACTGTATTTTGGAGTTTTTCCAAATTTTTAATATTTTGAGGTGAAATTGAAAAAAAAGGCAAAAAACACTTTGAAAATCTCTCTTTTTGAAAGGTTTTTCAAATTGAATTCTTGGGCAAATAATTAGTGATGTTGTGGCACTTTTTCAAACTTAACCAATGGCACTTTTTCAAAGTACAAACTTCATACTTTGAAATAGTGCTATTGGTTAGCAACTTTATTTATAAAATTAATTATGGTTAGCTCACCAAAATTGAAAGTGAAATTCCAATTCCAACACTTAGCCACTTGAGCTAGGGTTTGGAATTTGAATTCCAAATTCAAATTTGATTCTTTCTTTTGCACCATTTGCTTTAGAAAACTTGTTTGATGTGTGAGTCAAGGTTAGGCAAACACTTGCAAACACCAGGGTTGATTTTAATTGATTGCTTTTATTGAGAAAAGTAAACATGTGAGTGAAATGTAAATTATAACCACATACACATGTGATATAAAGAGCGCAAACAAAACCCTAGAATTGTAAACTCATTTCAAATGTTTGAATTAGGGTTTTCTAATGATGAATGCTTATGCAATGATGATGATGACATGGCGGGTTTTGTTTAACGTAACACGGGGTGTTACATGAATAGTCCAAGTGAAACTTACCACCATTAGCATGCGACTAGTACTATCCAATAACCTCATGATCCAAGGGCCAAGGCAACGAACGGTGCTTAACCGACACAAGTGGACGACACTACACCAGGACACTAGCCCTTCCTGATGCAAGTCACTCCACCGGTGTCTCAATTTACTCATCATGTTCTTGATGTATACCCTTGACCCGATCAAAGTCAATGATAAACAACAAGCAACATCAGGTTTTTATAATTTCTCTCAACGGGGTATTGTTATCAAACTTTGAAAAACGTTTTATTTGTAAAGCCTAGGCTATCAGCGAGACTAAGCATATACTAAGCATTTTTAAATCAAAAACAGGTTTCGGGGATAATATATTAAGGTACGGTAAATACATCGGATAGGATATCACACAACTCCTACACTTAATGCATCATAACATTAACATAAAATTATAAAGGACTTTCGAAATTCAAGGAATGGTTTAATGCATCCGGGGCTTGCCTTGGGGCTCAACGAAGTTAGGCTAAGTGATGGCACTGCCGAGATCAGAACCAACCTCCTTACACTGATAACCTTCCTCAGAGACGGGAGTCGGATCAACCCCTTCTTCAGATGGCACAACTACACGATTGAGATGCATGATTATAATGCAGTAATAAAAGGAGCATGCGATAATGATGCAACAATAACTAGTTTATCTTGAGTACAACTTTCCTTCACGGTTAGGTTGCACTACGGAAGTATAGCTAGCATCGACGACGACGGACTAACGGTACGCAATCATCATAAAATGCCGAAGGTCATTAGGGTTAATGACCTAGGGTCATCACTCAATCCCAAAATCAAGCAACCCTAATAGTGATTAAGATTAATTACTAATTCATTAACTATTTTTACAGTTGTCAAAAGCCACTAATTAACTTGCTAACTAGAGATTAATTAAACCCTAATTAAACAAATGATTAATTAATTAAACATTAATTAATTAAGGTATTAATTAAGCATGATACAAAAATTAGTCAAATGTAACACCCGGTGTTACGTTAGCCTAAAACTGCCATGTCATCATCATCATTGCATGACCATTCATGATTAGAGAACCCTAATGTAAATAATTAAACTGAGTTTATTAATTCTAGGATTGGTTGAGCTCTTTTTATATCGTATGTTTATGTGTATATCATTTAAACTCCATTCACATGTTTGATTCCTGTTTATAAAAGTAACCAACTAAAACTAATCTTGATGGTTGCAAGTGCTTGGCTAACTCTAACTCACACCCCAAAGATGTTTTACAAAGCAAATGAGGTACAAGGAAGAATCAAATTTGAATTTAGAATTCAAATTCCCAAACCCTAGCTTTATGGCTAAGTGTGGGAAATTGAATTTCATTTTCAATTTTGGTGAGCTAACCGTAATTAATTTTATAAATAAAAGTTGCTAACCAATGGCACCATTTCAAAGTATGAAGTTTGTACTTTGAAAGTATGCTATTGGTTGGGTTTGCAAAGTGCCACAACTTCATTAATTAATTGCCCAAAAATCCAATTTGAAAATCCTTTTCAAAATTCAAATTTTTAAAAGCCTTTTTGCCCCTTTTCAATTTCACCTAAAAATATTCAAAATTTGGGAAAACTCCAAAAATACAGTTTGTGCATCTCTTTGAGCTCTACAACTTTGGTATACAAAGTTTTTTAAGTTTTTGAATAAAATTTGAAGTAATTTCAAAAGTTATTTGAATTGCAAAGTATCCCCTTTTGAGTTCTAAACTATAATTCAAAAATTATTCAGTTTCATGAAAAACTTTCTACATGAAAGTTGTAGATCTTGCTAAATGGAACAACTTTTATTTTTAGAGATTTTCATCTTTTATTGAAAATTTAAAAGTAATTTTGAAATCCTTAAAATTTAGGTTTTGCCCTCCTTTTGAATTTGAAATCCAAATTCAAAATTTATTTGAAATCTGACAAAACTTCTTAAATGAAAGTTGTAGAGAATTAAATTTTGCACAATCTGTATTTTGGGAATTTTTCATCTTTTATTCAAATTTTTGGGAGTAATTTGAAAAGGGAACGCCGAGGTGGCACGTGCTACAGTACTCCGAGGGGGTGTTTTGGTTTTCTCTTCCTCCCCATCCCTCCCTGTCGCCGGCGGCGTGGCAGGCGTTCCCGCGCCTTCCCCGGACAACGCGCGCCACCGAACACTTGGCCGGAGCCGTGAGGTTGCCAGCAAGCTTATCGACTCACCCCTGCCCTATAAAAGCCGGAGTTGGCCTTCGTCGTCACCTTTTCTTCTTCCTCAGTCACCGCCGGCCGCCTTTCCATCCTCTGCAAAATTCATGTTCGCTGCTTCATCATCGCACCGACGCTTTTGCACACGAGTCCGTAAGCCTCTAGCGCACCCGTCGAGTCCACCCTCACCTTCTATAACCGCCTGAATCACCCGAACCCCGGCGTCTTCTTCCTCTCCGGCCAGATCGCCGTCGTGAGCTGTGGCTCCCTGGTCAGAGCAGCACCTTCCATCGCAAGTCCATCTTTTACTTGTTTTGGATTCGCCGTTGGTCACCGATCATTGTCGGCTTGCTCGTTTCTCGACCAAAAGCTTCGGCCCGCTACTGAACGTCGTCGTTTTCCTCGGTTCACGTCGTCGTGACCGCCATCACCGCCGGCCGTGTTCCCCTGTTCGTTTCAACCGCAATCGCCTAGCCAATCGAAGCCGTGGTGAGTTTCGGTCTTTGTGAGCCGTTAATTTAACCTTTACCGCGTTGTACTCGCGGGAACGACCTATTCTTGCCGCCGCTCGTCGTCGTCTTGAAACCGCTGCGGCCGCCGCCATGCGTGCTCGTGCGGTGCAGCGATGTAGTCGTCCGATAGCTTGTTGTGACTGTCTTGTCGTGGGGACACAGTGGTGGTGCGGTTGGTTTCTGCGGAGGAATCGCCGTCGGTGTGGACCGCCGTCGATCGCCCCCGCCCCTTTCACCGTCTTGGGTGAAGAAAGAAGCGGAGAGGAGAGGGTGAGGCCGGGTACCTGGCCCCGCCCGTCGGCCGAGGGAAGAAAGAGGGGGGAGGCGCGCGGGGCGCAGCCGTCATGGGCCGGGCCATCTTTGTGCGGGCCGCCTGATAAGCCCGAGGAGAGAAAGAAATGCTTTTCTTTTTCGTTTTTAAATTTCTGAATTTGATTTTCATCTTTTTTGTTGTAATTTATTTTGGGCAACTAAAAATATGCAAAAATGTTTTCTGGATTCCTTGAGTGATGCTCTACACATGAAAAATGTTAACTTCAGTTTTCCTGTAAGTTTTGTTTATAAATAAAATTGCTCTTTAAATTGATAAATGCAACTTCCATGATTTTTAGTAATTAAAATATAAGTCCAAAAATTATGAAATTTATTTTTGTATGCTAATTAGATGCTAATGATCTTAATTATAAAGTTTGGTTATGTTTTGATTAATTTTTTTTTGTATTATGCTTAATTAACCCTTTAATTAATTAATGTTTAAATTAATTAATCATGTGGTTGATTAGGGTTTAATTAATCTCCAATTAGCAAGTTAATTAGTGGCTTTCAACGACTGTAAAATGGTCAATAAATTAGTAATCACCTTTAATCCTTTGTTAGTGTTGCTTGATTTTGGGATTGAGTGATGACCCTAGGTCATTAACCCTAATGACCTTCGGCATTTTATGTTGATTGCGTATCGTTAATCCGTCGTCGTCGACGTTAGTTATACCTTCTTAGTGCAACTATACCGTGAAGGAAAGTTGTACTCAAGATAGGTTAACAATCGTTGCATCATTATCGCATGTCGTTATCACTGCATCGTAATCATGCATCTCAATCGTGTAGCCGTGCCGTCTGAAGAAGGTGTTCGGCGTGAAGAGGTTGATCCTGATCTCAACAGTGTCATCACTGCTCCTAACTTCGTCGAGCCCCAAGGCAAGCCCCGGATGCATTCAACCACCTCCTTGTATTTCGAAAAGCTTTTATATTGTATGTTCCGATATGATGCATTAGGTAATGGGAGTTGAGTGATATCCTACTTTGATGCATTTACCGTACCTTGATGTATTACCCTGAATACCTGTTTTGGTTTCAAAATGCTTAGTACTCGCTTAGCCTGGCTACTAGTGTAGGGTTTTGATGAAATGTTTTTAAAGGTGTGATAACAAAAGTTTCCCCTTGAGGGCAATTACGAAAACTTGATGCTACTTTGCCGGTATCCCTTCACTTTGATCGGGTCAAGGGTACGCAACAAGAGCATGATGATGAGTAAATTGAGACCGGGTGGAGTGACTTGCACCAGGAGGGGCTAGTGCCCTGGTGTAGTGTCGTCCACTTGTGAGTCGGTTAAGGACCGTCCGTTGTTTGGCCCTGGGATCATGAGGTTATTGGATAGTACTAGTCGCATGCTAATGGCGGTAAGCTCCCTTGTACTATCTTTGACGAGAACGGATAACCGGGACGGGAGTAGCGTGTACCCATCCTACGGGGCCACCGTGGAAGGGGACCGCGGCGTAGGGAGATGGTGTACTGTACCTCGTGGCTAGGACCCGTTCTGGCCGGGAGAAATGCAAGCGTGAGTTGATGTATGTAAGATGTCTGGTCCTGTGTAACACCCCGGTGTTACGTTAGCCTAAACCTGCCATGTCATCATCATCATTGCATGAGCATTCATAATTAGTGAACATTAATTCAAACAACCAAAATGAGTTTACAATTCTAGGGTGTTGGTTGTGCTCTTTTATATCGTATGTGCAAGTCATTAAATTCCACTCACAATTTTACTTTTATAAAAGCAACCAACTAAAACCAACTTTGATGTTTGCAAGTGCTTGGCTAACCCCGACTCACACCCTAACCGTGTTTTTACAATTCAAATGATGCAAAAAGAGAGAACCAAAGTTGAATTCAGAATCCGAATCCCAAACCCTAACCCTAGTGGTTAAGTGTTGGAATTCGAATTTCATTTTCAATTTTGGTGAGCTAACCATAATTGATTTTCTAAATAAAAGTTGCTAACCAATGGTACCATTTCAAAGTATGAAGTTTGTACTTTGAAAGTATGCTATTGGTTGGGTTTGAAAAAGTTCCACAATATCATTAATTAATTGCCCAAAATTTCAATTTGAAAATCCTTTTCAAAATCCAAAATTCAAAAGCCTTTTATCCCTTTTCTAAATTTCATCTCAAAATATTCAAAATTTGGGAAAACTCCAAAAATACAGTTTGTGCATCCCTTTGAGCTCTACAACTTTGGTATACAAAGTTTTTCAAGTTTTTGAATAAAAATTTGAATTAATTTCAAAAGTTATTTGAATTGCAAAATATCCCCTTTTGAGTTTTAAACTCTAATTCAAAAATTATTTGGTTTCATGAAAAAAACTCCCTAAATGAAAGTTGTAGATATTGAGAAATAGAACAACTTTTATTTTTGGAGATTTTCATCTTTTATTCAAAATTTGAAAGTAATTTTAAAATCCCTAAAGTTAGGGTTTTGTTTTTAAATTTCAAATTTGAAATGCAATTCAAACATTATTTGGAATCTGACAAAATTTCCTTAATAAAAGTTGTAGAGCATAAAATTTTGAGCAACCTGTATTTTTGGAGAATTTTGAGTGCAGTTCAAATTTTGGGAGTTTTTGATTAAAAACAGTTTGAGTTGTATAGTGGTGAGGTGGCGGGGTTTCTTTGTCGCACGGTGGCGGCATGGCGGCCGCCTCGCCGATCGTCGACGTGCTCCACCTCGGACGCTTCACCACGCCACCTCTGCTCGTCGTGCCTTCGGCGTCGCTGCTGCAAGCGCTGCTCGCATCTTAGTGGTCAAGCTCGCCTATAAAAGGCCGGGGCCGTCTTTTCTTCTTTTTCCTCTCCCCACCGCCGACGCCAACCTCCGCCGTTTCTCTGTCCAATTCTGGCCACCACAAGCAATCATCGTCCGATTCACCTTGCACACAGCCCCGCAAACCCCTTGCGCACGCCCCGAAGCTGCTGGTCGTGCCGTGAGGTCACCGGAGTCACCAGACGGCGTGATCTTCTCCAACTCCGACCACCCACCGCCGCCATCCCATTTGTGAGCTCTCTCTCTCTCTAATCAAAGCAGCTCGGAGTCACGTTGGTGTCACGTCATGTTCGCCTCGGCCTGCTGATCACTTTGGGGTGCTTTCGTTTTTCGCCGGTGGTGCTCGGAGGGCCCGACCGCCGTAAGTCCGACTGCAAGGCGAGCCAGGATCACCACCACGGGTGCTCCGATGGTCGCCTAGGGGTGTATAGCAGCTTGTTAAGTGCGGGTTGAGAAGAGGAGCGCGTTGGAGCAATCGGATTCGTCGGGGAAGCCGCCGTTGGCAAGCACCATCACCGGCCGCCGTCGGTCTACTGTTCCCTCGTCGAGCAGGAGAAAGGAGAGGGGAGAAGAGAGGGACCGACGGGTGGGGCCACCCCGTCGGCCGAGAGAAGGGGGGAAGGCGCTGCTGGCTGCGTGGACGCCAAGCGCTGGCCGGGCAGGCCGTCTCGGGCCGTCTCGGCCGCACAGTGAGGCCCAACCGAGGGAAGGTTGTTTTTCTTTTTTCCAAATTTAATTTTCAGGGCTGATTTTCACCTTTTTGTGATAAATTCTTTTGGGCAAGTAAAATTATGCAAAAATATGCTCTGTGTTCCTTGAGTGAAGCTCTACACCAGAAAAATACTAGCTTTGCTTTTCCAATAAAATTTAATTGTTCTATAATTTGCTCTTTTAATTGATAAATGCAACTTCCATGTTTTTTAGTAATTAAAATATAAGTCCAAAAATTATGAAATTTGTTTTGTGTGCTTATTAGATGATAATGATCTTAATTATGAAGTTTGATCCTGTTTTGATTAAGTTTTGTATTATGCTTAATTAACCCTTTAGTTAATTAATGTTTAATTAGTTAATCATGTGGTTAATTAGGGTTTAATTAATCTCCAATTAGCAAGTTAATTAGTGGCTTTCAACGACTGTAAAAATGGTCAATAAATTAGTAATCACCCTTAATCACTGTTAGTGTTGCTTGATTTTAGGATTGAGTGATGACCCTAGGTCATTAACCCTAATGACCTTCGGCATTTTATGTTGATTGCGTATCGTTAATCCGTCGTCGTCGACGCTAGTTATACCTTCTTAGTGTAACTATACCGTGAAGAAGGAAAGTTGTACTCAAGATAGGTTAACAATCGTTGCATCATTATCGCATGCTCCTTTTATTCTTGCATTGTAATCATGCATCTCAATCGTGCCGCGTGCCATCGAAGAAGGTGTTCGGCGTGACAAGGTTGGTGGGATCTCAACAAAGTGCCATCACTCGATCCTAACTTCGTCGAGCCCCAAGGCAAGCCCGGATGCATTTAAACCCTTCCTTGTATTTCGAAAATCTTTTTATATTGTATGTTCCAAATATGATGCATTAGGTGTGAGGAGTTGTGTGATATCCTACTTTGATGCATTTACCGTGCCTTGATATATTACCCTGGATACCTGTTTTGATTTCGAAAATGCTAGTGCGTGCTTAGCCCTGCAGATAGCAAAGGCTTTATAAAATGTTTTAAAGATGTGATAACAAAAGTTCCCCCTTGAGGGTAATTACGAAAACCTGATGTTACTTGTTGGTATCCCTTCACTTTGATCGGGTCAAGGGTACGCAACAAGAGCATGATGATGAGTAAATTGAGACCGGGTGGAGTGACTTGCACCAGGAGGGGCTAGTGCCCTGGTGTAGTGTCGTCCACTTGTGAGTCGGTTAAGCACCGTTCGTTGTCTTGGCCCTTGGATCATGAGGTTATTGGATAGTACTAGTCGCATGCTAATGGCGGTAAGCTCCCTTGTATGATCCATGCGAGAACGGACAACCGGGACGAGAAGTAGCGTGTACCCATACTACGGGTATACCCGTCGACGGTTGTGACTGACGGCGTAGGAAAATGGTGTACTGTACTCTCGTGGCTAGGACCCGTTCTGGTCTGGAGAAATGCAAGCGTGAGTTGATGTATGTGAGATGTTCGGTCCTGCATACATCGTGTGGCTAGGAAGCCCTAGCTGGGTATATTAAGCGATTCGAATCGTCGTGTGCTCCACGATATGGGAGCCGTGATCCTCGCACCAGCATCGTAGTAATAATGAAAGTTGATGATGGAAAGTTTTGAATCCGATACTTGGTTGACAAGCGATTGATGTAGTAAAGTAAGGACTGGCTTAGTCTCTTTTGCAAAGGTGTCATTTGATCTTGCTAAAGCCTCACCTTGATTCCTATTAGCCAGCATTCCTGAGTCTTCTCCCCAATTTTTGGTCGGGTAAGTCTTGCGGAGTACTTTTTGTACTCAGGGTTTGTTCAACCCCTGTTGCAGGTGAACCGTGTGAACAAGTGTGCTACGGCCCTTGTTGCATGACGGTGATCGAGGAAGAGTTTGCTGATGAATAGATTGTGTGGCCCCTGGGCAGGGCGCTTTTGTTGTGTGATTGTAATAAAGTTAAGTAATGATACTTCCACTGTTTTGTAATAACGCTACTCTGGTTTGTATAAGTTTGACAAAAGTTTTGTAAATTAAGTTATTGTAAGTCTTCCGCTACTACGGTATTTTGTATGAAAACCGTTGTTGTAATCTTTGTGATGTCTCTCGTAAGTATCGATCCTGGAAGAAACGTGGTTTATCGGGGGTTCACCCGACAGAACATTCTAGGTTATGTGGTACTCAAGTACGGCTGACAGAAGTCTTAAGGACAATGTCAGGTGCTTGTGGGCCATGTAATTTAGAAGGTTCTGCCACATCCTCGCATACATCGTGTGGCTAGGAAGCCCATTTGGGGGTATATTAAGCGATTCGAATCGTCGTGTGCTCCACGATATGGGAGCCGTGATCCGAGTCTCGGCATCGTAGTAATAATGAAAGTCCGAGAATGAGAGTTTTGAATCCGGCATATGTTTGATAAGTGATTGTTAAAGTAAGGACCTGGCTTAGTCTCTTGTTGCAAAAGGGTGTCTTTTGATCTTGCTAAAGCCTCACCTTGATTACTATTAGCCAGCATTCCTGAGTCTTCTCCCCACTTTTTGGTCGGGTAAGTCTTGCGGAGTACTTTTTGTACTCAGGGTTTGTTCAACCCCTGTTGCAGGTGAACCGCATGGACAAGAGTGCTACGGCCCTTGTTGCATGACGGTTGTCGAAGAAGTAACCGATCAAGAGTGAATTGAGTGGCCTCTGGGCAGGGCACTTTGGTTGTGTGGTATGTAATAAAGTTATATAATGATACTTCCATTTGGTTTGTAATAATAAAACTCTGGTTTGTATAAGTTTTGTAAAAAGGGTTGTAAATTAAGTTATTGTAAGTCTTCCGCAACTCTGGTATTTGTATATGAAAACTGTTGTAATACTGTGATGTCTCTGTAAGTATCGATCCTGGAGTGATCGTGGTTTATCGGGGATTCACCCGACGGAACATTCTAGACTATGTGGTGCACAATTACGGCTGACAGAGGTCTTAGGGACAATGTCAGGTGCTTGTGGGCCATATAATTTAGAAGGTTCTGCCACATCAAAACATGATCAAACTTCATAATTAAGATCATTATCATCTAATTAGCACATAAATCAAATTTCATGATTTTTGGACTTATATTTGAATTATTAAAAATCATGGAAACGACATTTATTAATTAAAAGAGCAATTTATAGCACAATCAAAATTTATTGGAAAAGCAAAGTTAGTATTTTTTTTTTGGTGTGTAGCATATAGCACAGAGAGCACACACATATTTTTGTTGCATTTTTATATGTCCAAATAAAATTATAACAAAAAGATGAAAATCAGCATTTAAAACCATAAAAGAAAAAGGAAAAACGTTCTCCTTCTTGATGGGCCACAGTGCGGCCCAGACGGCTCGCACAGTCCGGCCAGCGGCCCGCTACCACTCCTTCTCCCTCTCTCCCGCTGACAGGCGGGTCTGTGTGTCAGCGCTTCCTTCTCCCTCTCTCCTTCCGTTCAAGCGGAGCGGGCGGCCGGCCAGCCGAACTCGGGCGGGGCGGCGATGCCTCCCGGCGGCGAAGTGCGGCTCGACGGACTCCTCTCATCCTCGTGCACTCTATGGTACTACTAACCTATCACCTAGAGCACCGGAGAGAACACGACAGCGTCCATGGCGGATGGCGGCGTGCTGGCACGGCGGAGCTCGTCGGCGCTGCGGCGTTCCGACGTCTCAGGTGCGTTATAGGCCAAACCGGGGACTACGTTAGCCTGCAGGCTCACCTAGACTTGGATTCCGGGGTTGGTTGAACTTGGGATGTGGCGGAGATACTCGGGCACCGGCGGCGGCGGAGCTGGCGCCGTGAACTCGTGGGCTCGTCGCCGTTCCGGCTCGTCGGGGCTTCGGCTGGGGACAAGAGCGGGCCGACGGAAACCACGAGCTCAAGACGAGACTCGGGCACAGCTCGGCTCGGCCAGAGGCACTCGAGACGGACGAGCATGGCGAGCGGACTCGGCGGCGTCCGTGGTGGCCGCCGAGGAAGAAAACGGCACCGTGGTCTATTCCGGCGATGCTAGCTCGAGATTGTGGGCTGTTGAGTCACCAGGAGGTGGCGAAGATGTTGACAAGGTGCCTAGGATGGTGGTGGCGTGTGCTGCACGAATTTGCCGGCAAGGATGAAGGAGCAGCGGCGGCGCAGATAAGAAGAAGAGGAAGAATTGACGATCGGCACCGGCTTTTATAGGGCAAGGGCGAGATAGAGAGGTAGCCAGGGACTTCCCGACACTGGCCAGGTGGTTGGCGCCACGGGTTCGCCAGCGATGGTGCTGGAATGGCCACGGCGACGGCGACAAGGAGGCACAGGCGAACAGCAAAGGTGGCACCCCGGTTACTGTAGCACAGCCACGATATTTTCTTCCCTTTTTGCATAAATTACTTTCAAAATTATATAAGAACTTGAAAAATTTCCAAAATAGGAGTTGTGCAAAATAATGAGATCTACAACTTTTATTAAACAAGTTTTGTCAAAATCCAAATATTTTTGGAATTGCAGTTTGAATTTGAAAAAGGGTTTAAATTCTAACTTTTGGGATTTCAAAATAACTTTCAAATTTTGAATAAAAGATGAAAATATCCAAAAATAAAAGTTGTTCTATTTTTCAAGACCTACAACTTTGATTCAGAGAGTTTTTCATGAAACTGAATAATTTTTTGAATTGGAGTTTAAAAAATTAAAAGAGGATAATTCGCAATTTAAAGAACTTTTGAAATTACTTCAAATTTTATTCAAAAACTTGAAAAACTTTATTTACCAAACTTGTAGAGCTCAAAGATATACACAAACTGTATTTTTGAAGTTTTCCCAAATTTTGAATATTTTGAGATGAAATTGTAAAGGGGGCAAAAATACTTTGAATTTCAAGCTTTTTTGAAAAGAATTTCAAATTGGACCTTTGGGCAATTAATTAATGATGTTGTGGTACTTTTCAAACCCAACCAATAGCACACTTTCAAAGGACAAAGTTCATGCTTTGAAATGGTGCCAAAGTTTGGTAACTTTTATTTAAAAAATTAATTATGGTTAGCTCCTAGAAATTGAAAATGAAATTCAAACTTCAACACAACCAATTTTGGAAGGTGTTGGCATTTGAATCCCAATTCTAATTTTTGTTCTTGCTTTGCATGCTTTGACTTATAAAACATGGTTAGGGTGGGAGTTAAAGTTAGTCAAACACTTGCAAGCATCAAGGTTGGTTTTAGTTGATTGCTTTTATAAACAAAATTAAACATGTGAGTGGAATTTAAATGATGTATACATACACATATGATATAGAAGAGCTCAAACAACCCTAGAATTGGTAAACTCATTTTAGTTATACTTATTAGGGTTCTCTAATCATGAATGCTCATGTAATGATGATGATGACATGGTGGGTTTAGGTTAACGTAACACCAGGGGAGTTACATCTAAGAACTAAGATCCTCGCTCGCGCCGTGCCTCGGAAGGACCGCGCCACATCTTGGAAGGCCCTCACCCTGGCCATTTGCTGCCCGACTGCTGCTCTCTAGTCTCGCCTTGTGCCTTTGCTAGCGGAGTTCCTCTTGTGCCCCCACCTTACCCCACGCCGCCTCTAGGAAGCTGCTCGTCGACACTGTCTCTCATATGCAGTCCTTGCTCGCACAGGGGCCTACCCGCGGAGCTCCTCAACCGCGACGCACGCACGCCACAAAAGACATAAGGCGCCGTGCAAAAGGAATCGTTTGTTTTCTTTTATGGCGGGACGTGAGTGACCAAGAAGTAACGTGATTGGTTTCTATCCCCAACTCTTTAACATATTATGTTCAGAAGTTAGTTAAGGGATGAGGACGAATTAAAGTAGTCTTGCCTCATCGCTTTGCACGTCTCTATAACTCCCCTGTAGAGGCCGGTATCTTTTTATGCTTCTATAAATATGGTTTTTCTCGGTAAGACGAAACACGAGAAAGATTTTTTTATCACAACCGAAGCAAGTTGGGTATAACACGTCAAGCTTAGTTTTCAAAACAAAAACGAAAGGAATCCGATTGAAATATTGATTAGGGAATACAAAATTGAGAAAAAAGAATCAGGAAAAAATTCAAGGTCAGCGAGTCCGAACGTTCTGGTCCTCTCGTTGGTCTCTATGGCCAAAAAAAAAAAAAAAAAAGTCCAAACGTTCTTGGAAAGAAATAAGTAAAACAAATTAGAAAACTCATCATCCTGGTTTATACATAGATTTTTACTTTTTTTTCTATTTGAATTTGGTTTAGGAACCAGAATATATTTGGATTAAAATTCTATATCTATATCTAATAATACACAAACTAATACGTTTTGGAATCAAACTCCAAATGCAGCGTCGGATAAGAGTTATTCTAACTCATATGAGCACGGGTTATATAAATAAGTCCGATAGGCATCCAAGTATTTAGAGGGAGAGGTGGACGAAAAAAAATAGATGGACCAAAAAATGGACTGAAATTTTGCCTCTTTATTAATAGGTATAGATTACTCCGTAGCTTGATTACTACTAACATACCATATTATATGTTTATATATAACATACCATATTATATGTTTATATATAACATACTATGTAGATCTATTTATGTGGAGTTTAAAAAATTATATTTTTATTTTATGATTTTTTTATAATTTATTATTATTTTTAAAAGATTCAGTAAAAACAAATAAAAAAAGAAAAAACCGTGTTAACGTAGTAAAACCATTGTTCAAAACCGCTTTAGGGTAATTTCGATTTTAGAAAGTTCAGAGGAGGGCAAAATAGATGGTTTCATAATTGAGAGGGTAAGTAGTCCATCTTCATAGTTGAAGAAGTGATGTGGATCTTTTTCTATTTTTTTAATCATCCGTTCTAATTCTTACTCCAACACGTTATTACCATGTTATCAAAAAGACCAAGATTATATAAGGCCATAGGCGAGGCCGGTCTTGGTCTCGATAAAAGAATTACTTACTCGCGAAAGTGACCTCAGGGCGCATAAGTCATAACCAGAGGGTCTAATAGAAATTTTAATTACGCCGCATAAAAGTTACTATTTTTCATATATTTTATGATAGTAGTATGATTTTTTTCTTTAAAAATATTATATATATATATATATAAATATTAAAAAATTTATCAAGACATGTCTTTATATATATACATTTATTATATTATGAGATGCATCATATTGATTTATACTCTAATGGAAAGTACTAGTTCCGCCACGTTATTTTACAGGACTTATAAATCAACTAATAAACTAAAACAATTGATTTTTTTATTAAATACTATTCTAACCATCGATAAGCCATTTTATAAACTGAAACGAACAGGATAATCGCAAGACCAGTTTGATGAACTAACGTCAAGTTTAAAAGGAAATAAAATGAGACGTCGTGCCCGAGTGTCAAAAATCTTGACAGGGATACTCGCGTGCGCGCCAGTCGATAAAGCAGACGATGTCGACTGGGCGACACCGCGACAGCGATGAGGACCTGTACTTGCTCTGGAGCGGCAGCCCTTGCTGGCATCCCGCCGGGCAGACCGAGAGCGTTCCTTCAGGTTCAGGCTTGACCGCTTGAGCTGTTCGCCGCCCATTCGTCGCCGATCCGCGTCGCTCTCGCCGGAGTAGACCGAAAATGGCCTGTCCATGGGCACTGGAATTGTACTTGTCGCCCGTTAATTCGCCGTGGACGTGTGTGTAGGCAGAGTGCGACTGTCTGGTTCTCTCATCAGTTGGAACTTGGAACGGGTGAGTGAGCCGAGTCGATCAGCTGACGCGACCAACAGTGAAACTTTATTCAAAGGATTGATGGATCGACGAAGCTTGAGAGTTGAGGACAGCCGTGCAAAGCCTGTGCTCGATCACAGAGAGGTCTTGCTGCATCGTGCAACTGCGGTGCCAGGGGGTGGTAGGAAGTTGTTACTAGCACTATGATGAATACTCCCTCTGTCCACAGATAATTTGTCTTTTTAATTTTTAAAAATTATGTTTAACCATTCATCTTATTTAAAAATTTTATATATATTATAAAATAAATAAATCATTACTAA
>JADLZL010002193.1:130000-147919 GCA_015844335.1 Chrysopogon serrulatus
GCCCGCGCCGCCGCCGCCCGACGGCCACCCGGTCTCCGACACCACCACCTCCAGCCCCGGCGCGCCGGCCCTCTCCAGCGCCGCGTGCACGGCGTCCACCATGGCGTCGAACATGTTCCCGTACGACGCCGCGCCGTCCGCCACGGCCCCGGCCCCGGCCCCCCCCCGCCGCCCGAGGCGGACGCGGACGACGACGCGGACTGCAGCAGCGCGTAGTCGAGCGGCACCGACGACGGGTCGGCCGAGTAGGCGAAGTACGGGTACACGTTGACGAGCAGCGGCGTGGACCTGGACGCCAGGAACGACGCGATCGGAGCCATCGACGGCAGCGCCGCCTCCGAGAAGGCGCCCTGCGACGGCGGGTACGAGGACCCCAGCACGGACGTCGACACGGCCGTGGTGACCCGCACGCCGCCGCCGCCGAGCCCCGCGGCGCGGAGCGCGGACTCGAGGTTCTGCATGGCCGGGAGGACGTGCGAGGCGAGGTCCCCGGGATGACCTCGTTGCCCGCGGCCACGTAGCGGAAGCGGACGGCGCCGGCGAAGGGCTGCACGTAGGCGCGCACCCACGACGCGGCGAACGAGAGGCGTCGGTGGCCAGGCGGGCCAGGTCCTCGTTCAGGGTGCCGAGGACGACGCCGAGGCCCGAGCCCTGGAGCGCCGCGAGGACGGCAGAGTCCGGGTGGAAGAGCCGGACGTTGGTGATGCCTTTGGCCTTGCATAGAGCGATCACCTTGTCGGGGGACGGCAGGTTGTCGGCGATCATGCCATAGTTCACGCCGATGCCTTCGACTCCTGCACGACAACTCTTGAACAGTAAGTAAGCAGAGAACGACTGATCAAAGTATGCGTGCACTAAACCATAAAAGTGAATTTAACAAAGAGGCAATGCAATTCATGGACGGAGTATCCTATCACTACTTTATCTTGTTGAATGTAAGATTTCCTTTTATCCCAAAACATGGTACAATATACAACTCTTACCAGTTTGTTGGGAGATAGATTTCTTGCAAATTGTGTATATATGGATGGACATGGATCCCGTAAAGTCCTTGACATCCTCTAGGGAGGAGCAGTAACTTTGAAACGGAAAGTGCACATGCTGAAATAGAAATTGCACTTTGGTCGCTCTTTTGTGGCTATCGTCAATTAAGGCGTGCATTGTAGTTACTCTTCATGAGAGGCTATATACTCTGTTGATGTTTCACTATCATAATTGAACACATAAGTTCAGATTGACAGATGAACGAACATGTCAACAAGAACCCGTACAGAAATTAAAACAACCATGGGCCATGGCTACCTGATCCATGGAGGAGACCATCTGCCAAGATGGTTAGACGAGTCAGACCGACCATGCATTAACGTGAAGAACAGAACAGAGAAAGCAACCCTCGAACCGCAATAAAGTTTGCGGTTTACTGCGTAAACGATTTTCTCTACAATGATGATAGTACAAAACAGAGGTTGACGGGTAGAGAGCAACAGAGCCAGAACAGGCCGTGACGGCTATCAACAGAGTAATGGTTGATTTCCTTATCCAAAGAAGAAGAAGAAGAGCTCTCGTGAAGTGAAACGGAAAGCGGGAAAGGTACAGGAGAAAGCAAACAGTAATCTTTAATGCCTCGGCAGAACTCCTGCCGCTTCTGTTCAGAAAGAAAAGATAATAACAGAAAGCAAACAGCGACAATATCTGCCTGGCATTTGCAATGATTAATTACTCGGGGTAGAAAAAAAAAACTATGTAAGCATGAAGCAACGCGTGCGGCACCGTATAATCAAGAGTCAAGACAGTCGATTTGGCAACAAATTAACCTCATATATACGGTACATAATACGTGAAGGAAAGTAAACCGAATTCACCAGCTAGCAGCCGCCAAAGCGACGCGGTCATCACCTGAAGGATGAGCAGAGCAGCAGCAAGCTGCAGGCGGCGGTGATCCACAAAGCGGCCATCCTTCTCATCATCGCGGTCGCCTCGCTTCGCTTCCTTCCTTCTGAGCCTTCTTCCTCTTCCACCTCCGGCACGCACGGGTCGCTATATATAAGGGCTGGGCTGGGCCTGCAACCACCGATTGGCCACGACCCAATAGGCCCCCGCGCGTGCCCGTGTGTCAGGGCAGTCAGGCGGGGCGGGCACCGAAACGCACGGCCTGAACGTCTACGTGAGTCGTCACGATGCGGTTGATGCAATGCAACGACGCCTGATGGAAACTGCACGCCCGCCGCGGGGACTTTCCGTGCGCGATGTGCCTCCACTTTCACCAGGTTCGCTGCTTCGGCGGAAAAGGGAAAACTTATTACTTTTCCAAACTCCCCGAGAGGAAATTTTTCTCCTCCTCCGATCCTCTCGTGCGTGCGTGTGCCTTATTTGCGCCATAGGGATGCACGCTGAGTTGGAGAAACTTTAGACGGACCCAACAAGGAGAGCTTTGTTATGGATATACAGCGAGTCTCAACTCTCAACACATCAACAACTAGAGCCACTTTGGCACGCAGATCGCGGACTGGTCCGATCTTTGCGAACTGAAATTGTGAATGTCAGTGCCGATTTTGCACAAAAACAGTGTCTACCAGAAGAAAAATAAAAACAAGTGCATCCTTGTAGTAGCGGGGAAACTGGAAAAAAAACTATAGAGGAGCTTCCAGGGCCGTTTGACACGCAACACAGGGAACATAACACTTCTGTTGGAAAACAAACAGCCCACAAAGATGGCCGCCCGATGCTCTTTCATTTTGCCCAATGAAGACAATCGCGAAAATTCAGTTTACCTTCTTTTTTAGAAAAATAGATTTTTAGACTGCCTAACTCTTGATAGAAAAAGATTTTTAGACCTCCAACTCTTGAGATTTTTTTTTTTTTTTGTTGAAACAATGGCAAGAGAGACAAAGAGATTTTTTAGACCTCTAACTCTTGAGAGTTTACCATGAACTTTTCCTATGTAGCGTCACGTCAGCCACCCTTGCTATAGTTCAGGATCAACTAGAAAGACAAGCTAGCGGCGTTGCCGCGCTAGCCCCCTGATGGACCCATTTATTTTTTTTGTATAAATAATTAAAATATATATGCGTGTTATATGTGGTGGAGGAATATTTGTATTTGAGCTATTTAGATAGCTGTAGGAATTAGGGATGTCATGCCCCTATGAAATCGCTTCTTTTGGTTTAGGACCTTTGAACAAAATTTAGAGCTTATATATTGATTTTTGGAAGTGGATAAATATTTTTGTATATTTATATTTTACCACTGTAGGTTTTGAGCTAATTCGAATAGCACATCTGATTCGAAATATTTGTACATATCATAATGTAAGGAGTTAACTAAATTGTAGTGCTAGTTGTGTAGAGTTCAACAAATATGGTTTGATATTTTTGTGTTTTTTATTTGATGTATTATATTTTTAATAAAATTTTTGTCGACTTAGATAAATAATAAATTTATAAAAGGAAAACGTCTTTGGACCAAATTTGGTCCACGAGGCCCAGGTCCATTGTGTTGGCCGCTCTGTGCGACTTCGATTTAGTGAGTATAGTATTTTTTAAGGTCTTTAAATCTGGTAATCGTGGGATCAAGTTATGCCCAAGTGAAAGCATGTAATGAAGATGATGTAAAATGGTGGCTGAAGTAAAAGGATAGCTATCCCAAATATATTTGTTTGGTATGTACTGAAAATTAAATATGCAGATGATGAGACATCATCTTCTATATCTGATGAATTAATTTTTTTTGAAAGGAATTAAGTTGTTGACTGTGTTGTTTGGACCTTTACACGTCGTGTCGTCGTCCCACATCCAGACACTTCCCTGCACGACCCTACACCACTGTTTGCTGTGCTGGCAGCAGCCGTTCGGCCTTATCCTTTCACCACACGCTCGCCTGACCGGGCACTGCGTCCTCGTCCTCGCTGGCCCAGGCGATTTTTGCCGGCGCTCTTTGGATGTCCATCACGCCCGTTCTCATCCTCTTGAGCGGTTTAGACAGAGCAAGCGGCGAGAGAAAAGGGAGAGAGAGGAGCAGTAGATGCAAAGAGCTGTGAGAGCAGATGGAAAGAGCGTAGGCAGGCATGGCGCGCCGGAGCGGGCTCGGGCGTGAGTCATGACGTGGGAGCTAGCGCCCAGCGCATAGATGGCAGCTGGCGGCGCTGGTGGCCTGAAGGCCCCGGCCGGGTTCGGGCGCCCTCGTCTCTCTCCCTCTTCCCTTCCTGTGGCGGTGCAGCAGGGCGGCACAAGCCGCCGTGCGCCGGCCAGCTCGGCTTCGCCGGCCTGCAGGGGTAGAGCCGGACTTCCGGGAGCGGCGGGGCGAAAGGCTACAAGCCTTGGCTGGGGGGCTGGCGGCGTGTAGCGGCGCCGGGAGGTGGCGTGGTGGCGCGCCAGAATCCGGCCAGCGTGGCTTCCGTTTGTGCGCTTTGGCCCCGGCGAGGGAGGCTGGTGAGTGCGGCCTCGTCGTCACCTTCCCGCCTCCCTTGCGGTTCTCGCTTTCTACGCCATGGCCACGCCGACCTCGGCGACCTCTGCGGCCTCCTTTCGTCGCGCCGCGGCGCCGCCTCGGCGGAGGGCTCTCGCCCGGCGCCATGAGCTGCGCCAGGGAGCCGCCGCCGGAGAAGGAAAAAGGTAGCGAGGGCGCCCGGTTGGGCTGGGTTGATTTCGGTAGAGTTCAAGGGGCTTTTGCAAAATGGCGGGACTTCGCCCGATCGAGGGCCGTCCGGCCGCCCGATCCGGCTTGGCCAGGAAATGGAGGCGGCGTGGCCATCTCCGTTGGCGGAGCTTGGCTCGAGGATTAGATATGTAGAGATTATTAGATTTTATTAAAAAAATAGAGTTGATTCTTTTAGAAAACCCAAATATTCTTACGGAAAATATGCATTTAAAAATACTAAAAATGATTTAATCTAAGAAAATTCATAACAAATGTTTTAACTTACAAAAAAAAAATCAGTGTATTTTCCTAAATTTATGCCACACATCATACAAGGCTAATACTCCTCCATCCTAAATTGTAAGGCATTCCAAGAATCTTGAAGAGTCAAACTTTTTCAAGTTTGACCAAATTTATAATAAAATAATAACATTTATAACATTTATATATAGGGTAATAATAGTATACATGTTTGAACCCCTTCTCTAATTCGGGGAGCTTTCTTTTATCTACTAAAAATCTTGCAAAACATGGGCAGTGCTGCCTAGAAAATGATTATTAAGCATGAATGAAATAGGATAAGCCATAGTACAACCAAACATTTTGAGGACCAGAAACGAGTCAATCTGACGGCGCAACTGTAACATTCAGAATTTGTTTTTCTACAAACCATTCCTTTCAAGATCCTAAATTTGCAGGTTGACACTGTATCATGACGAGTAAAGGTATCAACCACATGCTAGACCAAACTACATATACTACCATTTATATATAACATTAATACAAGTCTTTAACTGATGTAAGTGCACCATACTGCCACTTGGTAACACAACTTTCATTCGGTCTGTCAGCCTATAGCAATAACAAATCATTGCCAAAAACGCCACCACATATTGGGACGTCCCCATGAATTGGGACCTCGATGGTTCACTACACCCCTCAACAAATCTTCACCTGCAACTCACAAGGTTCTTCTCCGACAAGACATTCATTATTGCCATGACCTAGAGCGAGCTCAAAACATTTGCCCTCTTCATGTTCACAGCGCTCAAAAACACAGACACGGGTACCAGTTCTTCATTCATTGGGACAGCTACTAAACCATGAACAGATCCACCACGCCCAAAGCTGGCCACTTCCTTGTTGTACACAAGGATTTTGTTTTCTTCATTTCCACTAGTCCAAGCAGTTACTTTGCTGATGAAATCAGATGGCCTCATACTGACTTCGAAAGATGCTTCCACGGCACATGGAACAGGTGTATACACCAATTCAACTTTGCTCAGACAGCTATACAGAAACTTGGTAGTTGGTTGCTGGCAATGACAGTGTTGGGGAGAGTTACAAAACAATGCGACGAGCGGCACCACCGTAGTTGAACACATAGTTTGTAGCGAATGTTGTTTCGCCATGGCGAAATGGCCTTCCTTGATCGCCCGGCTGCGAACAGGTTTTTTCGCTCTAGCGAAGCGACAGAGTAAATCATCGGCTCCATTTAGGTGGGGCGCTATTCCTCAAGCGAATCGTCAATGCGGACAATGAGGGTAGGCCCAATAGGGGCGAACAACTTTTCGACTATGCGAAATGGTTTTTCGCCGGTTATAACAGATCAGCGGTATCCCTTGGTGGGGACCACCTTGTCGGGGGAGCGGTGGTGGTGAGGAATGAAATGGCCTTTTGACTCAGGAGTGGGGACACGGGGAGGCAGTCTGGCGGACTTCGGGGAGGGGTAAGATCGGCAATTCCTTTGGGGGACTGGCCACCGTACCTATAAATATCGACCCAAGGGGAGACCAAGGGGAGCTTACGGGACAGGCCGACCCTCAATTTTGGTCAAGGCTTAGTTCGCTAAAACAACGAGTGGTGCCCAGGTGGTCGGCCCATTCCGACCATGGCTCAGAAAAAAGCGTCGCTAAAGCTACGGCGGTGTCCCGAGACATCAACCTGAGGCGGGAGGCGAAACCCGTCGAAGAAGCCCCGCCCGGTGGGCCGGCGGAGGCAAGTGAATGACCAACCGACTACTGCTTTGTGGGCTGTTGTGGTACCACCAACCCGGCGAAGAGAAGCGAAGACAGGAAGGAACACGTCGTGAGCATCGGCGAAACTATACCCGGAAGGCGAAGTGGTCGATCAAGCAAGAAAATTTGAGGAAGCTCGATAAGTATGTCGGCGAAATCGAAGCCTTCTGATTCGAAGGAACAACTTCTTGAAGCGAGCGGCCCAGGCGGGCCAGGCCGTCAGCGCCATCATCAGGAGCGAAGGCACACAAGCAGAAGCTACTTAAGGAAATTCAGCAATTGCGAGAAATGCGGCTCTGTTCGAGGCGAAGCAAAAAGAGATGGTCGTCGTGGCGATGACCCGGGGACAATTTCGAAGCTTTTCGATCCAACCTCTCCGTTATCAAAAGAGCTACGGATGCACCTGGCGCCCAATTACAAACCTAGAATTCCTCCTTTCAACGGAAAAGTCGGACCGAAAAAGTTCATAGCAAACTATGAAACAACAATTTATTCGGCGAGGCGGAGATGCTCGTACCTTGGCGAAATCATTCATATTGGCGCGAGGACATAGCCGGTGGATGGTTCAATTCGCTCAAACCTCTGTCGATTCACTCTTGGTCACGACTCAAAGCCGACATCTTGACAAATTTGAAGGGTTTCATCTAAAGCGAAAACAACGAGAGATGTTTTGAATTGTGTTGAAAGAAGGAGAGTCTCGGCGAGAATACTTGGAAAGATTCATTCGGATCAAAGCCCAAGTCCCTAGTATCCGGGGCAAGCTATTATCGCTTGGCTACAACGGAAGGCGGCCATAGGGCAATGTGCAGCTCATTTGGCTCAGGACCCACCAAGTTCGATCCACGAGCTCTTTGACATAATCGCCCGTTTCGCGAGGCGGAGGAGGATTTCAAAAGAAGAAAAAGAGCACATGCGGGCATCAAACCGCCTCCTCAAAGCTGAGCCGAGCAACGACCAAAGAGGCATCGAGACCTTTTCGCCCGAGGTCCACAACACGCAACAAGCAAATGAGCATACAACCCCAGAACAATCAACATTATCGAAATTCAGCAACTTTGGTCGGCGAGGGTCAAAGAGGAGGAAAGGGAAAGGGGAGGGGAGGAGGCCGCACCATTCATACGAGGGGAAGCAGGGGGGCACCAGGACCGCCATTACATCTTTTTTGCTTGGCGAAAACATGGGTCACCTGACGAAAAGAGTGCAAGTATGGTAAATTGGCGAAGGAGAAAAGAAGAAGCGAGATGGCCAGCGGCAAATCGTGAGTCACAAACAAAGCATGTATTCCATAACACGGCGGTCACCTTGCACATCCGGCCCTCAAATGCGTACCATCAGTTCGGCTACTCACGGCAACACCCTTTTGGCGTGGCAATTCGCCTTTCCACATAACCAAATGATCGCATGTACTCCGAGCTCCTCGGCGGCGGTCCCGATTGCGCCATCAAGCGAGCAGCGAGAACTCAATGCCCGGTCAAGCAGCGGCGCAAGAAGGCTCAGAGAACTACAGATAGTCAACAACTTGTACTACCTACAAAGGGTCACATTTTCGCCATCAGGGGGGTTCGAACGGGAGCATCAAGCAAAAAGCGAAGAAGGACTTTGAAAGAAGAGTGATGACCGTAACCCCAAGACCTCAAAAAAAAAGCAGGACCAGCATGGGCCCACGATGCCGGTCACTTTCGATGAACAAGATTTCCAAGTGAGAGACTTCCCACACACGGATGCCTTCGTAATCACGGCGAACATCGCGGGTTCCACTATACACAACATATTGGTTGACAACGGTAGCTCCGCCCGACATCCTATTCGCCAAGGCCTTGAAGCAATGGGTTTCGATAGAAGGAACCGGTCGGCCGGCGGGCAACCCGTTATGCGGCCGGGGAAAGAAAAGTCGATGCCGTAGGAAAGAAAAAGAATTCAAAAGTGTCGTTCATCAGCGACGACCGCATCATACGAGAAGACATCACCTTCGACATCGTCAACATCGAATACCGGTACGACTATATTTGGCGGGGGCATCATTGATAAGTTCGACATTATCATACGCGAGTTATTTGTGCATGAAAATGCCATCGCCTTTTGGAATCATCACGGTCCATGGTGATCGGATAAGCGACAAGAAGAATAGAAGGAAAGCCAACGCCCGGATTCTGAGTGTGATAAGCGAAGTCACGAAGCCAAAAGAGGCGGCACAAAAAGCAGAAAAAAAGACACTAAGCGGGCAAGGCGCCGGACAAACATGACAAGCAAAAGATATCTCTTTCACTAATCGACCCCTCGAAAAAACGACCTACATAGGGTCTAACTGCGAGGCCGCCCGAGGCAAAGAAATTTGGCCAGATTCCTCGTGAAAATATCACGGTCTTTGCACAGTGCGCATCGGACTGATGGGTGTAAAAGCGCGATCTAGCACAGCACAACCTAAATGTCGACCCCAACGCCAAGCCAAAAGCGAGAGGCTAAGAAAAAAATGTCGGACGAAAGAGGCGGAAAGGCTTGAAACAAAAGTGCAAAGATTGTTGGGCCTTGAGGAGTAATCGGACCGTGCAATACCAGTGGGTGGCAAACGTGGTAATGGTGCGAAAGAGCAATGGAAAATGGCGAATGTGAGTCGATTTCACCGGCTTGAACAAGGCATGCCCCAAAGACCCATTTCCCTTGCCTCGAATCGACTCTCTAGTCGACATTGCCTCGGGATCGAAATGCTTAGTTTGTTGGGTTTGCTTCTCGGGATACCACCAAATATGGTTGAACCGGGATGATGAGGAAAAAACAAGCTTCATCACATCGGGGAGGGACCTCTTGCTTTTGAGAATCTTAGGAAGGGTCAAGAAACTCGGGGGCTACTTTTTCGAGAATGACGCGAAGGTATTCAAAGAAACAGATAGGAAGAAATCTCGTAAACTACGTAGGCGACATCGTCGTTGTAAAGCAAAAAAAGGAAACACACATCTCAGATTTAAAAAGATATTCGAAAATATCGAGAACCGATTGGATTGCGTCGAGATCGAAAAGTGCATCTTCGGCATAGAAAGTGGAAAATTGCTCGGTTGTATGGTTTCGATCGGAGGAATAGAGGCAAATCTGAAAAGATTGCAGCAATAATCAATATGCAACCTCCCAAGAGAACGGAGCGAGGTGCGGCGGTTATTTGGAAGGATGGCTGCTCTAAAGCAATTCATATCTCGCTCGGCCAAAAGGGGCGCCCTTTTTTGAGCGTTAAGAAATTGACCCTTTCGAATGGGGACCCCGGCAAAAACAAGCATTCGAGGACTTAAAGGCATACCTCGTCAAGATGGCGACCCTATCCTCATCTTCGCCAAAGGCGGCGCTATTCTTATACCTAGCGGCATCCCCATCGGCCGTAAGCGCGGTGCTCGTGGAGGAAAAAGAATGCGAAAACAGACTTGACGGTTCCCAATCTATTTCGTCTCTGAAGCATTGGCGGTGCTAAACTGAACTACTCGAACTGGAGAAAATCGCTTACAGTGGTCATGGCATCCCTGAAGCTCAAACCTTACTTCCAAGCACACAACATAAAAGTATTATCTGCGCGGCCGTTGGAGGCATTGTTCAAGAACCGGGAAGGGCGAGGTAGAATTGCGAAATGGGCGGTGAGCTGAGCAATTCGTCATCGATTACGAACACCGTTCGTCCATAAAATCTCAAGCCCTCGCGAGATTTCATAGCGGACTGGACCCCATCGGCGAATGACACTACGTTGCGGTTCGAAGAGGCCACGTGGGACTGTTTTTGCGATGGGCGTGGGGAGCATCTGGAAGCGGGGAATAATAGGCTGCCGTCTTGATCCCACCTTCCGGGACCAAAACTCAAGTATGCCAGATTAGAGTTCCTCTCAACCAACAACCACGGCAGAATCTGAGCGGTTTATTGGGACCGCAAACTAAGAGCACTCGGCGTGCGAAGATGCATAATCAAAACGGACTCGATCTTTGGTATCGGGTCGAGATAGAAAACCTTTGTTGCAAAGAGAACCGAGTTAACGGATACTTAGCGCCGTGCGCTCAATGGAGAAGCACTTAGCGGGATTTTCGGTCGAGGCATGTTCAAAAAGCGAGAACTTCGAAGCGGCGAATTGGCGAAAGCGGCCGCTCGATCATCGAAATGCCCGCGGATGTGTTCTTTCGAAGTTGGCAGTTCAATCCATAAAAGGAAGAAAGGCATCCAAAATTGGTGCATGCAATCTTAGGCGAAGGCGGAGAACCCCCATCTTAGCCTTCATCAATGGCTCATTCGAACCACAAACCAAGCGGGGAGATTATTTGGGTCGCCAAAACCCGAGGCTTTATTCGATAATTAGAGGCGATCTGTACAAAGGCGGCGTCGTAGCACCAATCTTTGAAATGCATAAGTCGAGAAGAAGGAGTCCAGTTGCTAAAGGGACATTCACTCGGGTGCATGCGGGGCTCACGAAGGACCACATGAAATAGCACCGGAGGCGATGAGGCGGGGATTTCTTGCAGCCAACGGCGGCTAGCGATGCGAAAAAGTTAGTTCGGCGTTGCGAAGGATGCCAAATGTTCGCCAAGAATCGAAACAGACCAGCGAACCCGGCAGCGTTCGATCATACCAACTGGCCACTCGGAGGTGGGGGGTTGACATCGTCGGTCCGCTTCCCGACCCGAGGGGAATGTTAAACCGCGGTTGTAACCTTTGGAATATTTCACCAAGTGGGTTGAGGCTAAGCCACTCGCAAAGATAACCGGGGAACCATGATCAGCTTTGTTTGGCAGCGAATAGTGCATCGTTTGGAGTACCCTCAAAATCCGCGATGAACAACGGGGAAGCAGTTCGATTCAGCGAGTTCGAAACTGCGAAGAACTAACAATCAAATTAATTTCGGCGTCGATATATCATCAGCGTCAAATGGAGCAGTAGAAAGAGCAAATGGCTTGATCTTCGAATCAGTGTCAAAATCACTATTCGGCGCAAAAAAAGGAAAGGTGGCCGCGGGGAGATGGTTCTGGCCGTGTGGGGGCACAATGTCTCATGATCGGGGCAACCGGTTTTACTCTTTTCGGGCTTTTGTTCGGCGATGAAGCGGTAACCCCGAGGAACTAAAAGCTGGGGTCTTTTCGCACTTTGGTGGCGGCAAAACCCGATGGCAGGTATGTTTGGAAGCCGTAGAAGCGGATCGGGAAAAAGCGGCAAAAACCTAGACAAGTACCACGCCGAGACAAAGAATTTGGCGGAACAAGAAAGGTCTAAGGAAGAACATCTGCGAAGGAGACTTGGTCTTGGTCGAGACTGGCGACAAGCAAGCTTCAGCCCCAATGGTATGGGCCGTTCATCGTCGCGAGAAGTAAGCGAAGCGGCGTTTTCGCTGCCGAGCGAGAGAACGGCCGCAAAGAAAGCTCCTACATTACAAACGCCGAGCAATCTTCGTCGTTTTTATCCTTGAGCCAAAGGCTACATGTCTGCCGATCATTTCGATATTTATGTAATGATATCTCGAACAAGCACACGTCGAAGTGATGAGTCATCAAATACCGAATGGGAATTCGGTAATGGTTCAAAAAGAACCCATGTTTTTAAAATGCAGAGCAGGCTCATCGAAGTCCCACCGCAACACGGCGCCCGAGCACATCAGCGCCTCGAGGCCTTTACCACCAAAGGGTGTTCTCTATCGGGACGTTTGGTAATCTTGTGAAGCACTTTGCACAAACCAAAAAACACCTAAGGGTGTAAAACATACGATTCAAATTTCGAAATGAAGAAATCCTAGGGATACTTCTTTATCGAAAGAAACAAATCGGGATTGCTAGCCAAATCAAGCGCAAACCCCAAAGTACGAGACAAAAGCGAGAAGATATGATCCGATCCAGAAAATTTAAGAAGAATGAATTTGAATCCATGCAAATAAATTGTGGATCAAGCGCAATAACACACCAAGCGCCTTTAAGGCATACCTACGAAGGTTAACAAGCCTTCATGAAGTAGGCGGGGACTATAAAAGGAGACCCAAAGCTCGCCTCCGCCATAGGCATAACATAGAGATCGTAGGATTGAGGAGGGGTCGGGGGAAACACCTAGTTGCAAAGGAGCGGGTCTTCGACCATTACATACAAACCCACTCCTGCAGGCTGAAAGAAAAGCCGCCGGGGTAATCATTAGCCTCGGCGGCCCGGCAAATACAATTTCCACAATTTAAATACGCTGGGGCGGGATTCACCCGACACAAGTGCCATAGGTTAGCTTGCTACCAAAAGAGTCTCCCCAGCGAGAAACAGCTAGATTCATAGGTGCGAGAAGCATCGAGTTTCGAAATGACTATTAAATTCGCACCCCACCCGGCCACGGATCAAAAAGACCGCCGGCGAGAAAGGATGCTAGCCGATTATGCCGCTACATCTCGCGGGAACCAAGAGTGGGGCGCAAAACGATGCATCGAGATGTGGCGGGTACCCGGCATTCACGCCCGCCTCGGTTTCTCCACCTCCTACTCGGTGCCAAGCGGGGAAATAGCTAGCAGGAACGGCCAGGAAGCTTCAATGGGGAAACCAGCCTTCGGTCTCTTTTCGCACTACCGAATGTACATTCGCCGGCAGGGGCCTTTCAAAATTTAAATTTTTGATAAGGACTCTTGTTATTAAATGTCTTAGGAGGATCAAAATGTAGCAGCGGGAACTTCGAATACAAACCCGAAACCAAGTTTCAAAATATAAATTAACAATACCGAAATGAAATTACGGTGTCTTCACAATTGCCCGACAAACAAGTTGCCCCGGGCTATTGACCCGAGGCGACAAAAATAGTTAAATCGGCGTTCTTCCATCGGAACAAAAGCTTCCCTCGGCTCCTCCGCCGGGATAAGTAAACTAGAAGGAGGCATGCGCTCACGCCGCCCGCTCGGACAAAGTCGAAGGATCAAAAACTTCGGTAGAAATCACGCCCAATGGTGAAGCGATTTGCGATTATGCGAAAACAGCGATCGAAAAACTCCCTAACGAGCACCCGATATGGCGGCGTCGATACTCGTACCATGACCGCCGCCAACAAACGAAATCGCCACACCGAATAGTTAAAGGGTAAACCTCTTCGGGTTGACCCGGGACCTTGGCGAGGATCTGCGCCCACCGACATACGCCAAAGTCAATGTGTTTTGCAACCCGCAGTTTAACAGGCTCACAACCAGGCGGATTAGGTCAAACTATTGTTCATGCATTGTCGGCGGGGCTTCGCACAACCTCGATCTCTGCGGCATCCGGGAACATCTTCGGTCGGAGGGGTTGTCGCGATCCACGACGAGGCTCCCCTCGCGAGTCGCGGCGGCTAAATAGGCTTTCACCTTTTCCTTGATGGCCTCTTGCTCCTCCCGCGATCTGCGAGTTCAAGTCAAATAAGCCATCAACAAATATTCACAAATAGCGATATAAGGATCGGGGGTCAATTCGATCGGGGTTTACTACGCTTCCCGGTGAGTGCGGCCAGAAGGAGGCGATGTCCCGCCCTCGAGGCGCAAAAGCGCTTCGAAGAGCGGATAGCGCCAAATATTGGCCTCCGTGAAGGATTCCAATAAGCTTTAGGCTCCTTGGCCACCCAGGAGGAATAATGCTCACGGTTGTTGTCTTGGAGGCTTGCGTGAAAGCGCGAAGGGACTCAATAGAAACATACTCGGCCCACCGCCATAAGGTCGCCCCAATCCTCGGCTTCGCCCGGCGAGGCAAGAAAACGATCCCGACATATCGGCGGGAGGAGGCGGCCTCTTCGCCCAACACCCATCAGGAAGGTCTTTGCAGGCATACGCCACCGCCGAGAGCTTGACAGTGTTGGTTCGCCTTTCTTCTGGCGAGTCAGGAAGAGTCGTCAGAACTTCGCAGCAGCTTTAATTAAACTTCATCCTCGGCCGTGGCGAGTTTTTCTCCGCCTCGGCGGCGATGGCCTCGCATTCTTGAGATCCTTTTTGAGGAGGTTATCTTGTCCCGCGAGACTTGACTCCCGCTCATAATTACTATTTGCGCAAGAGCCATCTTCGGCGCCCGAGCCAAGGAGGCGCTGAAAGTGAAGAAAATATTCAGCAGGCGGTCAACACATAATAAACATCATAAACAAGTGCAGTGATAGCGTGAAGTTCACGCGGCTTCGATTAGGTCAATATCGGAACTATGCAGCAAGTCCTGCTCGACTCAGGAGGCGCAGAAGGCACCCATGCAATCGGCAAAGCGTGCCCTCGCGATTTAGCGGGGCCTTGGGCGCACAGTGACGTCTGCGCACAGCCGAACTGAAGGCATGCCTAAAGAGCGAGCAATCCGGTAAGTCTCCTCGGCGAGGTCATCTTCGCCCGGAGGAGCTCGAACAGTACACTCATGAGCACCACCTTGAGCATCGGGCTGTCGGACCTCCCCCATGACCAAAAAAGGAGGTGGGCGTTGGCGGGGAGAAATACGCACTAAGCGTCGGAAGAAACTCGAACTTACCGAGAATTCGTAGCAGCAGTACTCTGAAAGCTGCAGGTCGCAAGCGGTGGTGCGCCACCCGGCGGGGGTCTCAATCGATCTTTGCCTTCGCCCCTCTTCAAGGCAGGTTCGGCGAGGCTGCCATCGCGCCCAGGCAGGTTTGCGAGGCTTTGGCCGAGGCTGCGTCGCCGGCAGTTTCTCCCGGCGACAGCAGCGCGAGATCGGCGACTTTCCTCGTGGCCATTTCGCCTTTGGTCTTCACTTCCACGAAAGGCAAAGCCCGAATAAGCATGTTGCAAAGAAGGACATGACTTTGTATCACAGCGATCGCTTGAAGAGAATAATTAACAAAGACAACAATCTGCAAGAAGAAATCGAAATGTGCCCGTAGTCACGGGTCAAACCATGCACCACTTTTTCGATTGCGGACGACCTAGAGGGCGTGCCGGTTCGCGACCAATTTGCACATCCCTTGGTTCGAAGCCGAAGGCAGCCGTCGCAGCGGTCGAGGCGAAGTAAACTCGAGACCCTCGACCTCGCCCCGGCCGTGTCGGACACCTCGTTTCCCGCGACCACGCCCGCGGCAGTGGGAGCAGGAAGTCCCCAACCTCGGGCTCGGGAGGCGGGATCAGTCGATCCGCATAAACAATCCTCATGCAGGTGAAGGTCGGTTCAACATAGAAGGCAGGCGACCATTGTTCTTCGCCGTGTGCTCCTTGGAATTATAAGGACCAATAACGGCGTCGGCTTGACCCTCAATGTCTTTGGGCGTGTCGAAGTCCTGAGTCATATCCCTCGGCCGAGATGCATGCACAACCGGCCCTCGATAGCCCTCCTTGTCGGCGAACTCGGAGAAACCCTTGCCCGATTCGAGGCCAGCGACTTCGATGCCACTCATTCTTCAACTAAATCACGACTAATGCCGCGGCGGGATGTCGGGTGAAAGCCATGGCGGCGGCGAGCAGCGCCGGCATCGAAAACCTCGCCCGGCCGGGCGCCGCGCATAGGCACCATCTCGGAGACAAACTTCGCCTTACCCAGACCATTTTTCCATCGCGGCGACAACCTCTTCGTCCGTACACACTCGCACATAAAACCAAGACTTCTGCCCGATTACGCCCCACTTGTTGCGATAAGGCTGGAACAATTTGTATAGTGCCCACAAGAGTTTTACGAGGCACAAAGTTGTGCGATCAAATTCGAGCCGAAACAGCCATTTGTTTTTTCTCAAGCATTGCGCCTCGTAGTACTGGCGAAAGTGTTAACGTCCGGAGGAGCCCCATCATCTTCAAGGCCGGCGAAGACACCCATGCGGCAGCGTTTGGAAGGTCAAGCGGGTGGATCCCGAATGTCAAACCGTTGAAACGCCATGAAACAAATGGCTCGCATGGGAGCGTAACCCCGGTAAAGAAGTCCTTGAAGACAACCGCCTCGTAGGGTTCAGGCGGGGAGTTGTTTTAAAGCCCTCGGTAGCGGCAAACCAACCGAGTGTTTTCGGATCGTGCCAGCCGACGACAAACTCATCTAGGGTGGCCTCGGTGACCCTTGACCGCCCAGAAATAATAAATCGGGTGAGATCAGGAGCAGATTCACCCTCATCCTCAGCCTCTTCATCCATAATCTCCCGACCTCCTCCTCCTCACAGGCTGAGCTTCCATTCAGTCCCGGACTGAGCGTTTTCGTCGACAACATTTTGACCGAAGTGCCAGCTTGGGCCCAGTGCAGGGACCTTATCGCCCAGAGAGAGAATCCGTCGAACAGTCGAACTTCGAACTCCAGGCTTGTCGGACCGCGCCCGCTTTCGTCAGAACTGCTATCGCCGTGCTCGCCATGATTTAAAAGCAGAAATAGAACCAACCAAGACAACTAAGCGCGAACTACCAAGAGCGAATAGACAATTAAAAGCAAAACTAAGAAGACAAAGCGAAGGAATGCGGGGCGAAAACCCAAGGCGGGGGGCGGCAACGAGGAGGAAAGGACTCACCTGCAGAAGCAAGCGAAGATGCCTTGAAGACCTTAACCGAACTTCAGTAGGAGGCGAGCTCAAGTCGCTCGGGGGCTGAATGAAAAAGCAAATGGCCTTAGGAGGCTGGGAGTGCAGACCCCGGGGACGGTGACCCCCTTTTTATAGCCCCATGATCGGTTTTGGCGGGGAAAGCGAATCGGCGTGGCGGGGGAAAATGAATCGGCGCGGCGGGGAAAGCAAGCGACAACGTCATCCCTGAGTGACACATCAAAAAAAATTGGGAAAAGAAAATCGCGAGAGCCCATTGTTCGCGAAGAGTTCTCCTTTCGGGGGCCTTTCCCCATAAGAACCGTCAAAAGCTGGCGGAAACCCGGACGGGCGTCGGCAGTGAGCTTTAGTCGGACGAAAGGGCCAGGAACGAAACCCACCGGCCCCATTCCCCCAGGGGCTAGTGTTGGGGAGAGTTACAAAACAATGCGACGAGCGGCACCGCCGTAGTTGAACACATAGTTTGTAGCGAATGTTGTTTCGCCATGGCGAAATGGCCTTCCTTGATCGCCGGCTGCGAACAGGTTTCGCTCTAATGAAGCTTGGACCGTCGTCATCGGCTCCATTTCATTGGAGCGCGCTATTCCTCAAGCGAATAAGTCAATCACGGCCAGCGAAAGGGTAAACCCGATGGGAAGCGAACAACTTTTTCGACTATGCGAAATGGTTTCGCCGGTTAATAATGAGTCGGTGGTATCCCTTGGTGGGGACCACCTTGTCGGGGGCTGGTGAAATTTGAGAATGAAATGCAGCTTTTTGACTCAGAGTGGGGACACGAGGAGCTTGAGTCTGACGGCTTTTCGGGAGGAATAAGATCGGCAATTCCTTTGGGGGA
>JADLZL010002194.1:0-10265 GCA_015844335.1 Chrysopogon serrulatus
ACTCATCGGTAAATCATGAGATAAATTTTTTAAGTATAATTAATCTATTATTAGCAAATATTTCTTTGTAGCACCATATTATCAAATTATGGACTAATAATTAGACTTAAAAGATTCGTCTCTCGCAAAGTTATCACAATCTATGCAATTAATTATTTTTTAGACTACATTTAATACTCTATGTATGTGTGACAAGATTCGATAGGACAGGGCAAAACTTTTGCCTCTGAAATCCAAACACCCCCTCAATTCTTCCGCACCCATTCATCCACTATATCATCCTCTATCTACTGTGGAGCCTACTTATCACTTTATCTAAATATATCCATGTGACATCTTGTTTTGAAGGAATTATTGAAACAAATTTAATAGTGCAATTGAAATTTAATTTAGGTTTTTAATTTGTGAGTTATAATATTTTTTGGTACTTGAAACCGTGGGATCCGCAGCTGCATGTTTACTCTCTCTCCTATCCAGCCATCCGCTATCTGTCCATTGCTCGCTGCCTATCCCGGACAGGTCTGTGTTCCGAATCATTTGGCGGACCACGCTGCAGCTGAAAATCACGCCAAATGCAACTCCGGGATCGCTCTTAGACTATCCGCCTGCTGTGCGGTGAAGTCTCCCGTACCGCCACGCACGCTTCGATGGCGGACGAAACCAGCGCAGCGAGGTACGCCAAAACCTCTGGACGCTACAAGACGCACGCCAAGCGGGCGGAGTGGCGGGACGTCCGTACCGGCCGGGAGCCCACCGAAGGACAACAAGCACGAGAGAGAGGCATGCGGGAGGGAATCTTAGGTACCCTACTATTTTAACTTGAAAAAAAATACTTTAACTCACAAACCAAAATGCCAAATTAATTCCGATTGCACCATTAAATTTGTTTCAATAAATTCTTCAAAACAAGATGTCACATGGATATATTTAGATAAAGTGACAGGTGGACCCCACAAAGTGGATAGAGGATGATATAAAGGATGGATGGGTGCGGAAGAAAGTGGTATAGAGTAGAGAATCTTGATGACTAGGATGTATAGAGGATGAAAATAGAGGATGATGAGTGCGGATAGCCTTAGGTCTCGATCGCAATATATAATTTGCAGTGCATGCAAGATCAGAGTTAATTTTAGGTGCGTATGTATACATACTCTGCTAACAAGTACTCTATCCATTTCCAAATTATATAAACGTTTTGGATTTTGCAGATATACTACATGGAGTATATAGTAAAAACATTGTAGTTAGAAAATTCAAAATGTCTAATAATAATTTAGAACGGACGGAGTACAATAATACAAACACATAAATCTAATCCATATACAGATTAAGTTGCAGATCTAGCAGCTAGCTATCTTGTGCAGTACTCTATCCATTCTAAAACAAATCAACTTTTGTGTTAATTCTAAGTTAATTAAACTATCTTGGCTTTAATCAACTTTGTAGAGACATATAAACAAAAACGAAATAGGCATATATCTAACATTGCAATTAATTTGTTTTTATATACACAACTATACTAGCATTCTTTTTTTTCTTAATTATTAAGGCCAAACTTAATTGAGATAGTTCTATTTACAAACTTTATAAATTGATTCATTTTGTGATGGATCGAAGAGAGATTAATTGTTACATGATATCGGTGCTAGAACTGGTGGCCCTTGCCCCGACGAGTGAATTTGAGGTGCGTGCTCCCGGCTCCGGATGGTGTGCAAGATGGACACAAGGGTTTATCTTGGTTCGGGCAAATGAAGGCCCTACGTCCGATTGGGGTGGGGAGAACTTGTATTATCTTGCACCGAAGTGCTTGTAGGTAGGGTGTACAAGCAGTGTGAGAGAGGGACCCGGTCCCAAGTCTCGTGGTGATTGAGTGAAGTGCCAATATCGAGCTTGTGGTTGTGTCTATGTGAGCCTGTTGTCTACGGGCCCCTCGCCTCCCCTTTTATAGCCGTAAAGGGGGGGGGAGGAGGAGTTACATGGAGTTGCCGTATGTGAGAAGCTGCTATTTTCTCCTGGCTCAAGGCCTCGGAGCCCGCCGCCATCCTTACGCCGAGGCCACGGGCGTGGGCCCCTTGCACCTTCTTTGGTGCGGCGGGGGCATGGGCGTGGCTGCGAGGAGTCGCATCCAATCCCCGTCAACGGAAGGAGCGGATGTCCCCGTAGGGAGTTGATGGAGAGGCCGGGGAGTCGTGATCTGTTCCTAGCAGCGTCTTTGTAGCTTTGACTCGCCTGGTCCCGAGGCTTGGAGGGCCTCGCGCCTGTCTGTCGCCGCACGCGGGGGTGGTTGGCATAGGGAAGAGTCGTCATCGGGGCAATCGCCGCCCATCCCGGGGCGAGAAAACCCGGGAGGCACTGTTGCTTTGACCCGGCGCCCTACTTGGCCCGACTCCCGCATGGGGATGATGCTGGGTGACGACCCTTGGCTTTGCGGCGCCGCCTCGGGGCCTTGGTGACTCGACCGTCGGAAGGGTCAGACAACACGGTGCCCACGGTGGCGGGCATGGCCTCCACTGTGGAGGATAACGTAATCCCGAGAGTCGTGGACGGACGGCCCCCATCCCCCGCAGGGGGGATAGCGTTACTCGACAAGTACCGTGGGAAGCGCGGGCGGATATACGTCAAGTCGAGGCCTGGTTTGACCAGGAGGCGGGCGCGCCGGCCCGAGGCCTGGCCTCCGGGGGGGGCTCGGGCGAGGGGGAAGACGGACGCCGTCCGAGGCCCCGGCCGGGCCTTGGCCGAGGCGGAGAATGAATTCCGTGGCCCGAGGCCCCAGGGTATTTGGGGGCTCGGGCGAGGCGGAGAATTGGCTCGCGCCCGAGCCCTTGGCGGGTGGGGCTCGGATGGGCGAGGAGGCGCGCGCTTGCTCTTGTGCCCCAAGCGTCGTGGCCCGCCTAGAGCCGCGGGAGGTCCGTTGGACTGGGCTTTGCGTTTGTTGGGCTTTCCTTAGGGGGCCCTTATTTTGGTCCCCGACAACGTAGCCCCCGAGCCTCTGGAGGAGTGGGAGCACTCGTTCGGAGGCCGAGGTCGTCTTCCTCGGTTGCTAGCGACACACTCCCGCGAGGTGCCTTTGGCATCCGGGGCGGGTGTAGCCCCGAGGCCTCGGTGGAGTCCGGGGGACTCCATCGAGGGCTTGCGCTGCTTTCGTGCGGTGCGGTTTGAGGTTATCTTGGGAGCCGTCTCGGGAGCCGTGCTCTGCGGTGGGGCGCGTGGCGAGCTCACCCGCCGGGTGTAGCCCCGAGGCCTCGGAGGGTGTGAGTACTCGTCCCGAGGGCTTGTGCGTGTTTTGGTGGGACGACCGGTTCGTCTTTGCCGAGCCCCGTGCCGTCGGCTCGTAGGGGTTGGGGTTAAGTGTTAGGGCGTTTCCCGAGGCCGGTTCGCGCGTTGGGGAAGCCCCGTGCCCTCGTAACGACGAGGGAACCCGGTTGGTACTTAGTCGTTAGTTTTTACGTACCTCGGCTTCCCTTCCGCAGGGGAGGAGGGTGGACTTCATCGTCTTATCGTCGGCGAGTGTCGAATACGACTAGGCCCGGTGAGTCGTTAACGGGTGGATCCAGTGAACCACTTTGTGCCCGTTCGCTAGGGGTTGGCCGGGCCTGAGGCGCGGTTCATAAGAGCCGCACGGTATGCTCGAGGCGGGGCTCGGGTCCCGTCCCGCCGGGTCCCGAGGGCTCGGTGTCTCCCACGCGGGATCCCCTACTGCCGCCATGCCGCCTCTGATGTCTTTTACGGGGCGGCCGCTTGGCGCTGGGAGGGCGTGTATGAGGCCGCTCGAACGCCCCTCGACTCATTTGCCTCGAGGTGGTACATCCCGAACCCTTAGATGGGCTAGCCTGCGAACCTCTGGGGACCGTAAATGGGCGTCGCCCGGAGCTCTTCGCGGAGTAGGAACCCTATATTGCCCCGTCTGGGGCGTGGGCTGTTTTTTCAGCGGCCGCGGGATGTGAAGCGCCGCGCTGGTGGTGGCGGGCCCCACGTTCTCCATCGTGGCGGTTGCCGCGGCGCGTGTTCGTGGGTCCCACGAGGGATGTGATGTGCGGCGGCGGCGGGAAGCTATGGCCCGGCCACGGTGGCGAGGCCCTGCCCGTGGCCCCGGATCCTTGTGAGGATGTGCCGTGCAACGTGTGTGTGGCGCGCCCGAGCCCGTGTGGCCGCGGGGCTCGTCAGGCGCCGGGCGCCTCGGGCCGTGCGCGGTGTGTGCGATCGAGTGGGCGCATCGTGGGCCGATACGCACTTAATGCAAAGAAGGGGAGCGCGTCGGGTATAAATACCGCGGCGGCGGCCACGTTGGCCTTCTTCTCGCCGCTGCTATTCTTTGCCCTTGCCTTCTCCGCCGCCAGAGAAAGAAAGAGCTCGAGCCCGCCGGTGAGAGAAGAGGGAAGCCTTCCACGCCGTCTTCCTAGCCCGTCCTTGCCTTCTCGATGGCGCCCAGGCCCGATGTCGTCGGCGTTGCGGAGTGGGAGTCGTGCTCGTGACGGAGGCCGAGCTGGTGGCGTGGGTGGAGAAGGGTCTTCTCCGATCCGGTCCGACATCGGCGGCCGGAGGGATCGTTCCACCGCCGGATCACCAAGCACCTGCGCCTCCGTCGGGTACGTCGTGAGCTTCACGGCGTTCCACGAGCGTGGGTTCGGGATGCTGGTGGGGCGCTTCCTCCGCGCTCCCGGAGCACTACGGCCCTGGAGCTCCACAATCTCGCCCCAACCGCATCTCCCATGCCGCGGTCTTCGTGGCGGCAGGCGAGGGCTACCTCGGCGTCGACGCCCACCGGGACCTGTGGCTTTACTTCTTCGAGGCCACCCTTTTTTTCGAAATCCGCCGTGGGCGGAGAAGGGAGAAGGGGAAGGAGAAGGAGAGGGAGAAGGAGAAGGGGAAGAGGCCGGCCGCCCGAGCCGGGGCTGACTGCCGTTTGCGGTCCAAGCACCGCGGGGGATTACATCCCGGCGAGGCTCGCCACCTCGAACCGCGGGCGCACGGTAAGTGGTTCTACCTACCGCAACGACGACGGGCACCCGCCCGCCCGCACCGGGAAGGTGTTCACCTCCGAGCCGCCATCGTGGCGGCAGGGCCGATCCCCAAGAAGGTGACCCTGCTGTGGAGGGTGTTCACCGCCTTAGACTTGACCAAGGCGGGTGCGGGACGCCTCGGCGGGTGATCGCCGCCTTCCACAGCGTCTTTGCCGCTCATGCCATGCATCGCTTACACGCTGTATGACATGCGGCCCAAAGAACGGCGGGTGGGCACCGGATGGCGGCCAAGGACCTCGGGTACGCCGAGGTCCTCAACCGGACGGCGGCGGCGTTGGTGGAGCCCTCGTAGCTGCTCAAGATCCCGGCGCGGCCGGGACGAGGATACATCATCACGGTAAGGCTCGCCGTGCGCTCTGTTCCTCTTCTTCTTCCTCTTTACGTTAATCCCGATTATCTTGCAGGGAGTCGCGGGGAAGCTCAGGGCGTCAAAGCCCCCGATCGCCGCGGAGAAGAAGGTCAACCGTGACCGCGCGGAGGCGGATAAGAAGAAGAAGGAGAGCAACGCGGGGCGCGGAACACCCGCAAAGCGTAAGGAGAAGGGAGGACTGGCTCGGGCCGCGACGGGCGCCAGAGCAAGAGAACCTCCCGGGAGCCGACGCCGTCGGACACCACCGAATACAGTGATGACGACGGCGGCGACGAGGTGGAGTGGGACGAGGACGAAGCTGAACCGTTGCCGGGGTTGATGCCCTGCAGGTGACGTCGAAGCGCCCGGGGCGGGCGGGCTCGTCCTCGGCGCAGCGCCCGGAAGGGCCGCCGGGGCGAGGCCGGTCTCCGGCGTCGCCGGGATTTAGGGCCGCGCAGCCCCCCGCTGGGGGCGTCCCCTGGGGAGGAAGCACGACGTCGCGAGGAAAGGAGGCAGCCGAGCCCTCCCTCGCCGAGGTTCGGCCCCCGCAGCCCGCCCACATCGGCTAAGAGCGGGCCGGAGGGCCGCGGGGGGCACCTCCGGAGGGCGCGATCGGCGGGGCACCCGAGGCCCCTTGCAGGAGGTCCTGTTCCGGCGCCAAGATTAAATTGCGCGGGTAAGCCATGTCCACGCCTTGCCGTTGTCCCCGCGTTCGCTTCTTTTTCACCTGCAGATTTTACCTTGTGCCCATCCACGGCTCTGAAGCGCCGGGCCGCGGTGGATGCGGCGCCCTCGCCCTCGGGGCAGCTAAAGCGAGGGCGGGGGGCGCGGAGCCTCGTTTCCGCCGCCGAGACAACGGTCGGGACCGAGGAGAGGGGGGAGAAGGTTTGCCGAGGAGCCGCGGGCCCATGGAGCGGTCCTCGGTGACGGAGGCCCCGGCGGCGCAGGGCGTCCGCCCCGGGAGACCGAGGGGTGCGCCCGTGGCGCCCCGGTCGAAGGGCCGGCCGTCGGGCACAGCCAGGGGACGGCGGAGGCGCCCGGGCGAGGAGGACGACGTGGTGATCCCGGGCCGTGTCGGCCCGGGTAGACTCCTCGGTGTCGGGTGAGGTAGCGGTGGAGGAGCCGCGGTGGTGGTTGCTACCGCCGACGCGGCTTATGACCGGGGCGGGCCCGCCTCGCCCCTCGCCAGGCCGTGGCAATTAAGGCGGGAGCCGCCTCGGCGGAGGGGAGGAGCCAAGGAGGCGCGGTGACCGGGCGCCCACCGTGGGTGCCACGACCTCGGCTGGAGCGTCCGGTGAGCGGCCGCCCGGGGAGCCTACCTTGTCAGAGAAACCAGCCGCACAGGGGCCTGGAGGCGAGGGGCCTTGGCGCGAACGGCGCCAAGGAGGGGAGGATGGGTGCGTGGCGGGACTGCGTCGACCGCTACGAAGGCCGCCGGGACCATCGTGTCGGGGTTGTGCAGGAGGCTCCCCTTGCCCGGGTGAGTGACCCTTCCGCCCCTCTTTCCCTCGGGAGCGTCTTCCAAAGAACTGGCCGGGCCGGGAGAGCGCGTGTTGCAAGATTTGGCGCGGGACGTCGGCGGGAAGTCGGAGAGGTTCTCCGGTAGGTCGGCCGGCCTTCCACGACCCGGTACCTTCAGGGAAGGGGGCGGTCGCCGGTGACGACGTGCCGTGTGTCGAAGAAGGACGCCGAGCTCGAAGCTCCACCTTCTCGTCTCCCCCGCAGGCCGAGGGCCACGATGGCACGCGCGGGACGCCACCCCTTGCGGGGCGTCGCGGCAAGCCACGCCGGGAGCCTTGACCAGCTCCGACGGAGAAGGAGGCGATGGTCGCCAAGGCCTCGCTCGGCGGACTCCATCAAGTCCCCTGTCCGAGAAGCTGGAGGCCTCGGAGGCCGAGCGCTGGGCCGTCGTCTGGGCGAGGAATACCAAGGTCGAAGGACGCGGCCTTTGGGGGATCGGCGAGAACGAGACCCTCTGTGGCTACCTGCGAGGTAAGAATCGTGGATCGGGCCTTCGTGCTGTGTTACACCGCCCAGAGCCTAATTCTCGGGTTTTTGCAGACTGCGGGCGGGGGTGACAGAGGCTGGAGGAGAGCCTCTCCGCGCCGCAAGCCGCCTACTGGTGCGTGGGCGAGCTTGAGACCTCGACGCGGGGAGGCCACAGCCCGTCAAGGCCGCGGTGGAGGGGAGGAAGCCGCGGGCAAGCAATTTGGTGTCGCGGCCGGGCGACGGTGTCGCTAGCCGGGTGGAGGCGCCTTGTGTTGGAGGCCCTCCGAAGTCGGCGTGTCACACACGCCACCCCGACCATGTCCCACTACGGCTCGACCTCCCTCGGATCGCCGGGGGCTCGTCGTGGCCGAAGAGGGAGATGGGGCACGAGACCGATGTGCTGGCCCAACTCGTCGAGGAGGCCGAGAAGAGCGGGGCTCCGCCGCGGGTGGTGGCTACTTTTGCGCCCGCCCCGTCGTCTCCACTCCTCGGAGGAGGAAGCTAGTGACGCCGAGGCTGCGGTTGCCGAGGTCGTGTCCGCCGAGGTCGCGGATGCCGGTGCCCGAGACGCCGAGACCACGGATCTTTGCGGCCTGAGGGCCGAGGCCGTGGATGTCGCCACCCAAGGCGTTGGTGGCCGGACGCCCATGGGAGACCTGGCAGTCGGGCCCAAGTGCCCATGTAAATAAAAGTTTATGTTGATTTTGTGTTTATGAAACACTTCTATGTGAATCGGCCTGTCGAGGCTTTATGCTTTTTGCACTAGTTTTTCCGTTGTCTCTTTCGTTTCCGTTTGCGCTCGTTACTTAGTTTCGCGAAGACGCTTTGCGACCAAGGGTCGCCTTCTAGCCAAAGGTAGGGAATGCGCGAGCGGTTGTCACGGCCCCGTTGCCCTTTTGTAATCGGCGACCTCCTCGCGGCACTTGGGGGCGTCCTTTATCGAGGGCAGCAAGCGGAGGCACCGTGGCGCTTCGGGCGTGGGGTAGCCTCGCGGCTCGGCCATCCTCGGCCTCGGGATAATATCTTCCTTTGTCTAAGGGCAGCGGCGGAGGCACCGTGAAGGCTTCGGCGTAGGTAGCCTCGCGGCTCGGCCGTCCTTAGCTTCGGGATGATATCAGCCGTGCCTTTTTCCTAAGTACGCGAGCCTTTCGGGAACGTAGAGTATACGTAAAACAGCCCGAAAGCGAAAAAAGATTTTTCGAGGGTGCTCTCTGAGGGGGGTTCCCCCCTTTCTAGCCCCGAGGGAGGCTCGGTTTTGGTGAGCCAAAACCGAGTCTCCCTGAATCCTACCGAGGACAAATTATTGTGACTTGGGAAAAAAACGCCCAAGGATTTAGTTTTTCTTTAGCGAGGGGTACAAAGTGTATGTACAATGCTTGGAAATTCTAAGGGTAAAAGCGGCGTAGGCGTTGGATGTTCCAGGCGTTGTTGAGGACCTCGCCTTGACCTCATTGGCGAGCTTTAATGCGTGCCGGCTTGAGGACTTCGGCGATGATGAAGGGCCCCTCCCAAGGCGGCGTGAGCTTGTGGCGCCCTCGTTGTCTGTCGGAGGCGGAGCACCAAGTCGCCTTCCTTGAGGTCTCGGTCCGGACCCGTTGGTCATGGTAGCGTCGGAGGGATTTCTTTGGTATCTTGCCGAGTGTAGAAGGGCTGCGTCCCTAGCTTCCTCGAGCATGTCCAAATAATCCCTCGAGCCACTTGGTTTCGTGTTTCATCGTAGGCCTTGAGCCTCGGGGACCCGAACTCCAAGTCGGTGGGCGATAGCTTCGGCACCGTACACCGGGAAGAAAGGCGTAAACCCCGTGGCTCGACTTGTCGTCGTCCTGAGGCTCCAGAGGACCGAGGGGAGCTCCTCCAGCCACCTTTTGCCGAACTTGTTGAGCTTGTTGAAGATCCGAGGCTTGAGTCCTTGCAGTATCATCCCGTTGGCCCGTTCTACCCGCCTCGTTGCCCGGGGGTGCGCGGCGAGGACCGGACGATGCGTACCGATGCTCGCCGCAGGTTTCAAACCGCCCTCGTGAATGGGTGCCGTGGTCGGTGATGATGGAGTTCGGGACTCCGAAACGGTGGACGATGTCGGTGAAGAAGAGCACCGCCCCTCGCTCGGACCGAATGTTGGTGACGGGGCGCGCCTCGATCCACTTGGAGAACTTGTCGATGGCGGCAGCAGGTGAGTGAAGCCCCCGGCGCCTTCTTGAGGGGTCCCACCGGGTTCAATCCCCACACGGCAAAAGGCCATGTGATGGGGATAATCTGGCGCTGGTGGCGGTGCGTCGACGGCGTGCCCACATCGATGTCGTACCCGCCACCTGCGTGGTGGGCGGTCGCGGTCGTCGCTCTGCCCCTCCACGATGTTGCGCGCGTCGCCATCGTTGGGGCTACCAAGGGATTGTCTTGGATGCGTCGCGAGCGGCGGCCGCGAGGATCCTGGTGGGCGAAGGCCTCGCGTTCCTCCCGGGGGCCCGCCCGGGTTCCCTCGCCCTTCTGGGCCCAGGGCGTGAGGCGAGCTCTCGCCTTTCTGGGGCATGGGCGGTCTCGATGTAGCCCAGATCTGTCGCGGATGCGGCGCCCTTCCGAGGTGGAAGGCTCAGGCATTGCTCTCGAGGTGGAAGGCTCGCATTGCTTTCGGACGAGGCGGAAGACGGGGCCTTCGTGTCAGAGGCCCCCCGCGGCCGGGGGGCTCGGTCGAGCGGAGGAATGAATTCCCGTCCGAGGGCCTGGGCCGGGGGCTCGGGCGGCGGAGAATGGCTCTCGCCCGGCCCGCAGGCGGAGTGGGCTCGGATGGGCCAGAGGCAGCGCGCTTGCTCTCTCTGTGCCCAGCGTCGTGGCCCGGCTAGAACCCAGCGTGGATTTCCGTTGGTAGGCTTTGCGTTTGTTGGGCTTTCCTTAGGGCCCTTATTTTTGGT
>JADLZL010002195.1:0-27844 GCA_015844335.1 Chrysopogon serrulatus
CAAGTTTTATTTTCCATGCTTTATCAAATGATGTAAATAGACATATTGGGGGACGATTGAATCCTAGTAGACTGAAAAAAAAATTGTCCATTTCGAGATATATAATGGCCTAAACATGGATTAATCGTGAATTAAAAGGTGCTAATGGACTCTAATCATCAAAAAGCTCTATATCAGTTCACATATAGCTAGCTCTCGTATGTAGTGTTTGAAATCAAAATCTAGGACTAACTTTTACTCCTGGGATCCAGCAAAACACTCCCCGGTATACAACATTTTCAGCTAGCTAGCTATTATATGGATTTGTTCTTCTACTTGTACACCTCGAAGTGAATGAGGCGTGGTATACTCTATTATTATGAAAATTAAAGCGAGCAAGTAGAGTAGATTGGCCGAAACGTTATAGAAGCTCGCCTGCGTTGCACGTCTCAGCTGACCATTGGTTTGCCCATCGCCATCAGTCTGAAATTATAATAAAAAAAATCCACACACTCTAGTTCCAACACACACATGACAATTTAATACTTTGTTTACCTCTAATATAAACTTGTAGTTTGCGTGGAAAAACAAGGGCCAAGCTAGTAGTTTGTTCTCAATAATCCCATTAAATTTGATCATTATCAGTTTATTTTGGATAAGATTAAACATTATCCTACCACGGCTATGGTGTTTTTTTTTTGGTTGTTGCTTCATTTCTGAAGTCCGAAAAGCAGACCAAAAGAAAAGGAAAATAGACCCAAAGGAATCCCCGTTGCGTCACCTGAAGCATCTATCACGTTTCATCACCACATCTTTCTCTATCAGTTGTTCATGCATGTGAACTAACTACCTTGCTACCTTGCCTTCTTGTGACACCATCTTGTTATGTATATATCATACAACTAATAATTGAGCAAGGGAACACGAACAGATCAAGACACCGGCATCTTCAACTGGTCCTCACTCAGTTTTGGCCCATCATTCACCTGATGAGAGGTGAGGTGGCAGATTGATAAGGACCAAAGGTTATAGAACACCACAATAATGCAGCTGCAGGCATTAACATCAAGCATGGTGTTGTGAGGGAGGCACCACCCGTGAAGGTTGTTGCAGTGCACCATCTAAAGCAGTACTGCTGACGGCCCACCGGCCCATTGCTTCGTGTCCAGTTGTAGTGACGGCTCCTCTAGCTACCAGTTTTCCTTTGGTGTCCAGTGATGAATGGCTCTGCAAGTCCGAGCGTTCTCTTCGGTCTTGCTTGTCGACACAGATGTCACTCTCTCGATCTGTCATGTTCATGTTCAGTTGAATTTCAGGTGTAGTACGCGTGTGTGGCTGACTGGGACACTCGCTGATCACTTTAAGGATCGGATGGATGGTTGTTGTGCAGACGGGCAGTTGGACGAAACCTGGCCACGAAATTGAACATCTGGACTGGTGAACTTTGGTCCATGAACCATCAATGCAATGACTTAGCAACGGCTAGTACATAGTACTACGTATACTAGCATGCATTATTGATGAAGTGTAAGCTGTTGTCGTCAGTCGATCGCTTCCAAAGTGCAGTAATGTTGAGCTCGATGGCTGAGGTTAACTTTGTGATCGATCCATAGTTATCCATCCAAGCACGTCCAGAGATTAGTTTTCTCTCGATCCTCCGTTGTTTGTTGTGCGTGTGGCTATGGCTGGCTGCACATCCTTTTCTCTATCTTGTTTGTCCACCAAGTCAGAGCAGGACACCGCGCGCTGTCGATCGATCTTGACCGCGAAATTAAATCGTCAGCGACAGTTTGATAGAAACAATGGGAAAAAGCCCTGCACTTTTTCAACAGGCCATCGCTACCACCAGCCTGTCGATCTCCATGAAGCAGGTTCTTAGCTGTGTTATCCAGATCGACTGCATGCGCGGGTGGTGCAGTGCAATAGAGCTGTTCCGTTTGAACTTCTCATAGCTCCACCGTCGCGGTCATTCCCGGCGGCAGTACAATGCACCAGGCCGGCCGCATGCAGCCGCCGGCAACCCGGCCGGCCGGGGCCAGCCCGTAGACCGGACCACAGCCAATGTGAATCGCATCTTCCAGGTTAGAGACGACGACGCAAACTGAAGACGGCAAAGGTGTCTCCACAGCTGCTTTTTGGCTCCTTGTCGATGTACGTGCACATATATCGTCTACAACTTAAAGAGTAGCAATGTTAAACTATGGACTAAAAACCTAAAAAAAGCACCAATGTACTATATGTCAATAAGTTAAGGATGCTGGCGATGGATAAATCGTTATTGCATTACAATAATACGCTGGCTTTGCACGTCTCGGCAGACCATTTGTGTGGCCGTCGCCATCAGCAAGTCATCAAGCATGCTCCAATCAAACGCACTCATTAGTCCCAAGAAATTAATGACGATTAAATGGTTTGTTTGCCTCTGACTATTAGTAAGAAACATGTTTGTTACGATTACGAACACTTTTTTAGTTTATTCGTGATGACAAATTTATTTGGAGCCCTATAAATCTAATCACCCCTTAGGATTTTTTTTTTTTTTTTTAAAGCGAGATGGTCTCAGGTTCAGTACATCCTCTGCCACATGGTTCACATGGCCTCAGGTTCGATTAGCTAGTTCACCTAATTAATTTCTGAAGTATCCCGCCGGCTGCATGATGCTTCAGCAGTATCGATAACTTGATCACCTATATATCTTTTCTATATACTATCAGGTATAGCCTAGCTATTGATCATCTCATCTCATCTGCGCATATAGATGATATATATACACAAATCATCATATCAGAGGTGATCGAGGCGGCAGATTGATAAGGACTACTAATGGCTATATATATATAGGAAAATAATACTGCAGTTGCATGCAGACATCGTCTCACGTTACTGGAGTGTTTTGAAGGACTGGTACTGGAGATAGAGAGGCAGCCGTGACGAAGGTTGGTTGTTTCAGTGTCTCAGTGGTACGTACGTTTCTACGTGTGTGGCTGCTGGACGACGAAGCAGCCTGCTGGCCACGAAACATTTATATACCCCCCCACGGCCCCACCCTTTTCTTTATAATTTGGTGGTCGATCTGGTCCATGTCCATGAACCATGCTGCATGCATGAGGCTGCTGGCTGGCACGTACGTACTATAGTTGATGACGACCTTGCATTGCATTATTGATATTGATGATGAAGTGTACGTACGTACATCCAGTGTACTAGTACATACACTGCAGTACTAGCTAGTTGTACGTGCTACGTTGCCAGCCCATCTTCTCCGATCCGATGTTTAGATTGCATGCAAGTTGCAAGTTTTTGCACTCTCTCTCCATCACATCAATTTCTATCCGCATATATGGAGCATTAAATGTAAGTAAAAAAAATTAATTATACAGTTTAGTTGTAAATCACGAGACGAATCTTTTGAGCTTAGTTGGGCCATGATTGGACAATATTTGTCAAATACAAACGAACGTGCTACAGTTGCTCAGGTTATAAAAACTTTCAAACTGAACAAGGCCTGATGCATGATCACAGTCAGAGCGCGCCTGAGCCTGAGCCTGAACCTGACGGACGGACTGCACTTTTTCAACCAGCCGGAGTGTCTGCCTGCGTGTGTCTGGTCATGCATGACAACGAAAGGCGGCGGCTGCTAAGAATAACTCGCCGGCGATGGCGGACGTCAGGCACGCCCGGCGGCGTGCACGGCACTACGATGGCGGACGGCACCAAACCGCGCGCCGCACACGCACCAGGCTGCACTTCTCCCGGTCCCAGACTCCCAGTGCCAGCCTAGACGCGAAGCCGCGATGCCTGCCTGGCTCTGGCTCTGGCTCTGGCTGCCTTGGCAACGGCCAATGGGCAGCCGAGACCGAGGATATGCATGGCATCGGGGTTAGCTGGGCCACGTGGGGCTCAATATATTTTACGGCAGCTTGCATGCATATATGGTCATTGGTTCAGACCGGAGGGAGTAGAGATAAGATACGATCGTACAGTAGCTAGGATGATTGGAGCATGTGCGTGCATGGCAATTGCATTGGCATGGCATGCCAAACTGCCAAGCTGTGAATGAAGGAACACCGGCCGGCACATGCATGCAGTCCACATGGACGGACATGCATGCATGGTGGGGCCGTTGGTATATAGTGGAAAATGGCTGTGCTCTTATCACACAGCAGAAATGCAGAATATATATGCGACGGCATATATATAAAGTATGGCATATGATCCGGTAGCCGTACTAGCTAGAACGACGAACAAGACAAGAGCTTAGCAACAACAAGCATGTGCCTTGCTTTGCTTTGCTTTGCTTGCTTGCCCTAGTTCTTATGTGATTGAGCTCCATTTCCGATCGATGCACACAACCAGGTTTCTCATGGGGTCAATTAAGCTGTCACGTGCACATTCCATGCATGTAGTATCGTCAGGCAGGCAGCATTTTTCTGTGATGTACGCTCGTATCCTCCTCTCTCATAGTAAGTACGCCATTGTATCACTATTATCATGTAAAACATGCATGTTTATTTGTTACGAACACGAAATGGTTAGTCATGATGGATAGCTTCAGATACCTCATCCCTGCGTGCAGCAGCTGGCCGTACGGACCCTTTTCGAGCCCCGAACGTGTGTATTTAATTAATTTGCACCCAACTTTCCTAAGTTTCACCCAACTTGTCGACCTGCTAAAAATGTGCATATATAGTACATTGCTAATATCTAGCTCCAAGCTAGCTCTTCTTGGAAGACCTGACACGCGCGTACACGTACGTGAGGAAAACGATCGATGCAGATTACTTTACCACACGCGCGCATCATTTTTGCACGTGTAGTACTGTACGTACTTTGCATTGGACTATTGGAGGAGAGGCGAAGCCAAACAAGGCTTACGTTCTGTACAGTCGTACTGCTGGAAATGGATTCCATATACAAATCAGCCAAATAATTGCTTGATGAAACACCATTTTGTTTTGTCAACATCGATAGATTTAATAATTTTGTACATATTTTTTTTAACACACTATGAAAACACACACACACATGTATACTCTACCACCACCTACATACACTAAGTTTGACCAAGTCATATAAACACCTCGTTGTCATTGTATTGGTACATCGTCTATCACTAGAAAAATAGAGATCTTAAATTGCTTTGAATTATATCTGAAAATTAAAGACACCGACGTACGTCTAGTTAATAAGGCCATGCATCTATCGCTAAAAAGAATAATGTTGTTATCACATGAATTTATAAAAATATGAGCACTCACGTAACCGTACGTGTCAAATGGAAACTCGAATCTGTCGATCGGGTGCATAGGTTGCAACACGGGAAATCTCTAACCAGTTAAACTAATAAGCGTTGTTTTCATCTACCATTGGATTTTACCTGCACCAAGTAAGGCGCGGTGGTACACACACACACTAGTTTGAAAACGAAATAAAGCGAGCGAGTAATACGCCGGCTTTGCACACGTCGCGGCAGACCATTTGTTTGGCCGTCGCCATCAGCAAGAGCCATCAAGCTCCAATCAAACGCATTCATTAATTAGTCCCAAGAAATGTCGATTATTCAATACTGTAGTTTGAAGTATCCATCCAAAACCAAACCATATAGACCAAGGAGGTAAGGAATCCCCGGTCGCGTCAGCAGCATCAGGGGCACAGATAATTGAAAAGCAACATGAACACACATCTTGCCCCGTACGTGTACCTATATATCACGAGAGGTGAGGTGGCAGATGCATGATTGATAAGGACTAATGGTTATACAAGGGCTCAGTATATAATGCAGTTGCAGGAAGAGCCACCACACTGCACTAGTGGCCGGTTGTGTTTGTGTAGTGAAGGACCAGTCATCCGTAAATTGTTGTACGTTTGTGGGTGACTGGGACACTGGTTTTTGGATGGTACAGCCTGGCAGCTGCACGAAGCCGGGCCACGAGGCATATATCCATCCATCTTCCTTGGTGATCCACACCCTACACTTTGGTCTGGTCCCATGTCTATGGACCATGGGCAAGGCAGTAGTGACCGTACGTGTGCTGCTGCTAGAACGCAGTACATATCGATGATGAGTGTACATACAGTGTATACGTTGGTGCCCATCCTTTTCATTTCCAAGAAGTAAAGATGCCAGCAGCTCGATCGATCTCGATGGCTCATGGATGAGGTGGTCGTCAACACGCAAACATTCTGGAGCGATCGAACGACCCATTGTTATCCGTCACCCGGGTCGGCGTCGAGGCTGCTGGTGCTGGTGTTGTCAGAAAGAGCAAGCTACTGTACGCTAGAGCTACTACTGCTAGTACGATGTAGTACGTGCTTGGCTCTCTATGGCCGGCGGCGCACCCTTTTTCCTGTTGCATTGGTTGATCCGATGTCTATCTTCAGAGTTTGACGCCGACCGACTGCTAAGTCACCGATCGAAAGCAACACAAACAAGATGGATCCAATCCAATGGGAGGTGAAGTTAACTTTAACCTGCACTTTTATCAACCTGCCTGCGGTTGCTGTGTGTGTTATTATCCGGGTGGCCTGCCTGTCCCGTCTGAACTCGCCGGCGCGCGATCGCGGTCAGGCCCGGCGTGCACGGCACCAAATGCAATGCAATGCAAGCAGCAGCCGGCGCGGGCGGCAGCCGCCTGCCTATTCAATTCCATCGTCCGCGCGGACCACACACAGCGAAAGTGTTGATGGCGTCGCGTGTCCCAGTGTCCCTCCCGATGGCAGCTCCGATCCAGCTTACTAGTAGACGGGACGGGGACTGGGACGCGAAGCAGCGACGACGGCCGCGCAGCGGAGTCCGAGCTGGGGCTCTGCAATGCATCTGCTCTCGTCGTCGTCGTCTGTCAGACTAGCGTCCTTCTCCGTTATCCATTGGATGACAATGGCATTGGCATCCGACGAACAATGGGCCACTAGCGCTGACAAGTGAAGGAGAAGGACCACTCTGACGCCCATGATACCATCACTGATTTCCAGATCTCAAAATCATAATCCTATCCTATATGGGCACTGGCTCCATCCTGCTTCCCATACCATTCCATTCCATTGGAACGCCGGCCAGTAGGATTTGTGTGTGTGTGTGTGTGTGTGTGTTGGGTGTGGGGGTGGGCGGAGGAAAGAAAACGGAATATGCGACAGCACATTGGCATCCGATGCTGGGACCAGGCAAATGGCAATGGCAAGGCGACAAGGGATGAACAAGGTGAAACTTTTCTTCTTCTTCTGATGAAAAACAATACTAGCAACCAACTGTTGGCCAACGCAGGAACAGGAGCGTTAGGTAGGTGGGTTGCTGGCGACGCCCTGCTCCCTGCTCGTGTAGGCCGCGCCAAACCACTCGTCTCGTCTCGTCTCGTCTCCCGCGCTGTCTGTCCAGTGTCCAGGCAGGTCCCGGCGGGAAGGGAATCAATCTCACGCGCGAGCGACGCGGACGGCACTGCACGTCCAGCTGTTGGGAAGCCGGACCGGAACCTCCGTCCGGTGCCGCGTTTGCTGTGCCGGTGGTGATGGTACGCTACGGTAGGCAACTAGGCAAAGCCACCGTGCGGCGGGGCACCACCATCCCACCAGCCAGATTTGATAGGAGGAGGAGGCGGAGGATGTCCTCGTCGTCCTCACCTCGGTGGTTGATCGATAGGCTGGCTGATACGCGCCACATCCACCGCCGCGGGCTGTGCGCGTTCGTTTCATCCGCGGCTGTCTGTCTTCCTCCTTGTCTTCACTCCCAGCAATCTTCTGCTCATCCATCCGGTGCCGGGGCCATGTGTTGTGCGCGCCACCAACTGACTGACGGACGGACGAATTGCTGCTTGCTGCTGCTCTCTTTCTTCTGCAACTTGTGCTTTTTTCAATTCCACATAGCCGGCCGGCCGCTGACTTTTGGAGCTCTTGGCACTAGTAGTTTGGAGGCGAAATAGCCAATTTGGCGCCTAAACTATCATGTAAAAAATTTCAATTTGGCCTTGAACTATCAAAAACGTCCACTTTGGCCCTTGATCTTTTGATTTCAGCTCAATCTCGTCCATTCACCACGATTGCTCACCACTTGGGACAGAGGGCATGCAAAAAAAGTCAAATTTGCCCTCTCTATTTTTTTACCTTGTGGCCCCTTTTTTTTGCCTTATTTCCGTTTCTCTCCGTCCCCATCCTATCGATCTCTGTCCCCATCCACTCGTGGAGGCCGGGACGGTCGTGGAGGCGCAGACTATGGGGCGAACCCCTGAGGCGGCCGGGCGGCCGGTGGGGCGGCCGTGGAGGCGTCCATGAACAGAGAGAAACGCCGTGAGAGCGACCAATAGGAAAAGAAATTAAGGAGGGGCAGAACCATCTTTTTACGTGTTTATCTGTCAATGTGTCTAGCAAAATAGGTAAATGAATGACATTGAGTCAAAAATCATAAGATCAGGGGCCAAAGTGACCGTTTTGATAGTTCAGGGGTCAATTTGAGCCTTCGGCGATAGTTGAGGGACCAAAACGGCTATTTCACCTAGTTTGGAGTTGTAATACTAGAGCGATGGAGGTCAATCTTCATCGTTACCCGTCTACACAGACAGCGGTAGTTCTTGACTTGTTGCCAAACGAAGAAGCAAAGATTCATGGAATCAAGGTGGCGTTGCCGTAACGTACGAGCTCGGCTACTCCCTACTCTACTCTACTGCCCGTCAATCCAAAGCGTCGTCATCTCAGTTGCAACTAACGTAACAGTCCCTCTTTGTTCATTGTCTCAACATCGCAAGGAATTCTTCTTCTTCTTGTTCCTCCCTTGCTTGCTTTAATGCCATAGCCTCAACACGCGGGTAGTAGTATTTTACAGACGATGATGGTTCCGGCGAGGCCCGATCGAGCGCAGCAGAGTGCGCCGGCACCAAACAAACGCGATATCAACAAGAAACAAAAGAATCACACACACACACACATCGCAGAACGCGGCGGCGGCGGCCGGCCACATGCGCGCGGCTTCACCCCCTCAGCAGCTCAGCGCCGGGGGCTTCACGGCCGGCTCCAGCAGCTCGGTCCAGAACAGCGCGGCGTCGGCGCCGTCGCCCATCACCACCTCCACCACGGACACGGCGTCCGCGAGCCGAAAGACGCTCACTTTGGCGACCACCACGCCGCCCCCTCTTCCTCCTCCACGTACACGGCGTTCGCTCTCTTCCCGTCCCTCCGCACGCGGTACCCGCCCTTCCGCCCGGCCGCGTCCACGCGGGCCAGCACGGCCGCGGCGGGCTCGCCCACGAACACGCGCTCCTTGCCGCCTCGCCCGGCGCCGGCGAACAGCGCCGACAGGTCGGACCCGGGGAGAAGCTGAGGATGTCGAACGCGGTCGCCTCCCCTGTCGGCGTCGTCCTCGTCCGCCTTGGACTCTGCCGGCCCAAACCACGACTCCTCTTCCCCGCCGCCGCCGTGCATCAGGCGGCCCAGCTCCTCGTCGCTGGCGCCGTGGCGGAACCACGGGTGCGCCACGATGCCGTCCGCGTCGAGGCGCGCCGACGGGTCCGGGTCCAGCACGCGCCGCAGCAGGTCGCGAAGCGCCGGCGAGAACCACGCGGGGCACCGGAACCGGCCCGCGTAGATCTTGCGGTACATGTTCACCAGGCTCGCGTCGTTGAAGGGGAGGTACCCCGCCGCCAGCACGAACAGCACCACGCCGCAGGACCAGATGTCCACCTTGGCCGGCTCGTACCCTTTCCGCGACAGGATCTCGGGGCCACGTACGCCGGGGTGCCGCACATCGTGTGCCGGAGGAGGCTGCCATCAGAAAAGTCGGCCACGGCGCCCAGCCCGAAGTCGGCCACCTTCAGCGCGCCGGCCTCGTCGAGGAGGAGGTTCTCGGGCTTGATGTCGCGGTGGTACACGCCGCGCGCGTGGCAGTAGCGCACGGCGGACACCAGCTGCCGGAAGTAGTGCCGCGCCAGGTCCTCCGTCATGCGGCCGGACGCGTCCACCAGCGAGAACAGCTCGCCGCCGGCGGCGAGGTCCAGCACGAAGTGGACCTTCTTGCGCGTCGCCAGGATCTCGTGGAGCCGCACCACGTGGCGGTGCCGCAGGCGACGGAGGATGCCCGCCTCCCGCTCGATGGCCACGGGCCGGTCGGCGGCGGCGCGCGGGTTCGGGAACGACTTGATGGCCACGGACCGGCCGGTGAGCAGGTCGCGCGCCAGGTACACCTTGGCCGACGCGCCGCGGCCAGGAGGCCGCCGAGCTCGTACCTCCCGAGGAGCACGGTCGCGGCGGCGGGGGAGAGTCGGCGGCGGCGGATGCGACGGCGCCGGTGGCGGGCGGCATCGTGGCGGCGGCGTCTGCTCGGCCGGCGCCGTTGTAATGGCCGGGAGCGACGGGGCAATTTTCCTCTACCGTACCGCCGGTGATCGAGTTGGCTTTGCGGCTGGCTGGGGCAGTGTTGGGGGCTTTGGTTTGCCGCCGCGGCCGTCCCCGTATTTATGTATCTCGCGCGGTGGCCGGCCGCGGCTGCGGGGGGAAGACGCGCTCCTACTCGGACTCACTTGAGAGCCAGACGTGTGGGCCCGGCAGTTTCCACTCAATGACAGCTGGGGTCGGTTTGGTGGCTGCACCAGCAGCGAAAGTTCGTGCTTTCAAATGATGGTGACCGGAATTATCCTTCCTTTTTTGGTACTCCGTATATTCTTCATTCATTTTTGCACCAGAATTTGATTTCCCAATTGCCGTACGAAATGATTAGCGCTGGTATGTCTGAGATGTGAGTCGAACTGGCACTTATTGGGTTCAAACTTCTAAAGGTGCAAAGCAGTCACCAAATTAAAATTAAAATTTTGGTGAGATTTGTGAATCACAAGACGGTTTGGGGCCTCTGTATGTATGGGCATTAATTGTTAACTCCTTTCTATATGATGATGCATGGACTAGTTGGAAGTTCAACAAGAATTTAGATAACCGTTTATTCACGTGGTCTTCGAATAAATTAGCTTCTGGTTGTGTATCTAGGCAAACACTTGTCTAGATACATAGGAGTAGCCGAAGTTGATGCATTTTAATTAGGATAGAGAGAGTAAGTTGATGCATTTTAATTAGGATGGAGAGAGTATATGGCTAAAGTTGAGTATTTTCTTCATTCAAATTATAAGACGTCGATTTTTTTAATTTTAAATTTGACCATGATCTTATTAAAAAAATTATACAAATATAGCTAAATTTAAGTTATTTTTGAAGAACTAAAAAATATAATATTTTATAAAAAAATTAAATAAGATGAGTGCTCAAATTTGATATAAAAATAAAATATCTTATAATTTAGAATGGATGGAGTATATTACTGTTTGGATAAATACACTATACAATGTGAGACTAACAATTAGTTAGGCTGTAGCCTAAAATCTAAATCTATGTTTTAGTCCATATGTTCGAATAGTTTGAAACTAAAGTATAGATTACTAAAGTTTTGTTTACGTAATGACCAAATTAGAACTATAGTATAGTATACTACTATCTCGCTAAGCTCGTTTGTCTCGTGTACTTGTCATCATTAGTATACTCCACTGAAGAGAGTGGAACAAGCCTGGTAAAACGGCAACGGCAAAGATACAACGAACGGAGCTAGTCCCCCACCACCGCACCCCAAAATAAAATAAAATAAAATAAAAATGATGCGCCTCTATAAAAATGGAAAGCGTTGAAAAAGAAGTTGGATTTCTTCATTTCTAAACATCAACAACACTTGACCATTTCTAAAGTAGGAGTATATATGTATATAAAAATCTCCGTACTCCGTATATAGACCAATAATAAGTGAATCCATTAAACAACGGTATGCTGGAACAACACTCGAAATCTTCTTTGGAGAGCTGTTTACAGTGACCTGTTTATGATAATAACGAGCAGCAAATGCTGGAACACCGTTTGCTTCGTATGCGCGGAAAGAGGTGCTTATATAAAGGAAAAATAAAATCTACTAATAAGAGCAAGTAATACCACAAGTGGCGGTAGCTAACCGGGCAGCAGCTGTTCGTTCTCCAGCTGCCTTATTAATGGTCAGAACAGGTTCTGGAATAAAACTTGTAAGCAACAAAGCTCCAGATCGATCGAATTATAATGATGAAATACACTTTCCAGCTCGAAAAGATGACATATATAGAGGCATATCTTTATTTCCTCCAAGATTTCTTTTTTTAGGAAATTTCTCAAAGATACTGCAGTGCAGATATCTAGAAGAGGAAGCACAATTTTGTTTTCAGAAAAAATTCTCTGTCTCGACACACAGCGTGTGAAACCAAACAAACCCGCGTCGCACGCGGGGAACCCGATGGAACCCGTGGCGGGGGCACGCCCGCCCGTGCGAGCCGCACCCCACACCTCACGTATCGGTGCCGTTGCCGCGTCGCGCTCGCGCACGCGGTGCGCATGCAGCGTGCAAAATATTCCCGTTCGCCAATTCGATTCTGATTCGATTCCGCTATGAAGGTTTTTTCTTTTTTTTTCTTTTCAAATCGATTCCGCTTTGCCTTTGGATGCACCCCAAAGTTGAAGTCCAGCAGACTCCAGGCTAAGGTTTGACTCATAGGCAAGTGGAGCTGAGGCCTTGTTTAGATGCACGGGGTTAAAAGAGAGTGTAAAGTCTCATGAAGAAGACTTCATTTGTTTGTGGTAAATATTGTCCAATTGTGGCCCAACTAGGCTCAAAAGATTCGTCTCGTGATTTACAACCCAACTATGTAATTAGTTATTTTTTTATTTATATTTAATGCTATTTACATGTGGGAAACAATTTGTGAGAGGAGAGAGATTGGAAAGTCCTCAGAAGCACCTCGTTTGTTTGTGGTAAATATTGTCCAATCGTGGCCCAACTAGGCTCAAAAGATTCGTCTCGTGATTTACAACCCAACTGTGTAATTAGTTCTTTTTTTTATTTATATTTAATACTATTTATATGCGGGAAATAATTGATGTGAGGAGAGAGAGTGGAAAAACTTGCACCAAACTAAACAAGGCCTGAGTATCGCCATCTTGATCGGACGTGGCAAATGCGGCGCGTATTTCTTTCTTCTTCTGAAACCCCCGTTTTTCATTCATATCAGAGATCTATCGGCTCGATCTATATTTTGGATGCGCTTATAGAGATAGGTTAGTGGTTTACGTGTATGTATGTGTCTATGGAGGTCTAAGTTTGTCCCTTGTAGTTCGCGGGCTAAAAAATAGTTCAGGGTAAATCCAATTTTCATTATTGCCATCATAAACAACATTAATTTTTTGAATACACTGAGTCCAATTTGAGATAGAATTGACTTGGTAGAATGCTACAATTGTAAAAAAAAAAAAAAATTGTGGACTGAGGAAGTATTAATAAGTACTCTCTTCGTCCTAAATTATTTATTGTTTTTAGTTTTTATGCTACAAATTTAATTTAATTTATAGAAAATATGTATAATATTTATATCTCAGAATATGTTTATTAAAAAAAACTAGACTCAAATATTTTTTAATGATACTAATTATGATACTATTATTTATAAAAGTTACCAATAATTGTTTCTCAGAAAACGGCAAATGTTTTAAGATAGAGTGAGTAGATGGAAGTCTTGTTTTTTAGAAAAACAAAATGGAGTACAAATATAGGCGCTTGTTGTGTATATATGCATACATGCATATGAACAAATTCGACATGAGAACACTCTAATTAGCCGAGTTAAACAGGTAGTTTCGAAGTTGGAACTGAATCATATGAAATTTCCCAGCAAGTTCTGCAGAACGATCGAAGAGGCGGCGGACGAGTGAGCGACGGTGACGGGTGTGGCCGTGCAAAGACGACTCGGGCGGGGCGGGGCGGGGCTCTCACGTCACGTCACGTCGTTTCCTCCCGGCGCGTGCACCGTGCAAGGCACGTGGGATGCGTGCTGTAATTGTACCAGGCCTTATTCAGTTCAGTAAATGTTAGAAAAAGCCAGAATCGTGGTATTTCGTTTGTATTTTGCAAATATTGTCTAATCGTAGTCCAACTAGGCTCAAAAGATTCGCCTCGTGATTTACAACAAAACTGTATAATTAGTTTTTTTCACTAACATTTAATGCTCCATATATGCGGGTAAAAATTGATGTGATGGAGAGAGTGAAAAAACTTACAACTTGCAAGGGAAGTGAACAAGAGCCTAATATCTTGGGTAGCCCAACTTCTAACGCCCAACGGCCGGCAGCTTTGCATTGGCAAACGGGTGCTCTGCGATTGGGCCTATTCATTTTAGTTCAAAAGTCATTTCAGTTTATAAATTAACAATATTTTCTATATAAAAAAATTAATTATTTTTATAGTGTTTTGGCTTATCAGCCAAATCTTATAAGTCATGCGATAATTGTGGTGAAAACTAAACGGATCACTATCAAATTCAAAGCAACATCTATCGGATCCCAGCCGGCTAGCAAGTTGCACAGAGGCGCCTGTTAGATCGGCTGGCTTCCACTGTTCCAACCGCCGGCTCTCGACCGCCCCGGCGACCAGCGATCGGCAATCGGCAATCGGCACTTGCCGCGCCGCGCAGGCAGTCGTGCTTTAACGGCGAGCTCTTTCTTATATATACTCCTCCGGGTTCCAAAGTATCTTTCGCTTGGAAAGCCTACTCTGTACGACAAAAGCCGACCTCGCGTCGTCTCCCTCCCGGGGGAGGCGACCCGAGCCCCGCCGCCGTCCGGCCCCCACCTCCCGTCGCCCGTCGGGGCGCGCCGCTTCCTCTCTCCCTCGCCGTGCGGCTGAAAGCGAGGCTCAAAAAAGCGCCCCGGGCTCCCTCGCGTCTCCCTCCCTCCTCCCTCCCCCCTTCACCTCCCCTCTTTCCCTCGTGGCGGGCGGCCGCCCGGCGGCGGCGTACGGCAGTCCGGGCCTCCCACGGCCGGATCGGCCCGCTTGACCCCGTGGCGGCACAGGCGGGGGCGGGCGGTGGCGCCGGCGTCGGCGGATGCCCACCCTCTCGGCTGCGGCGCTCCCTCCCGGATCCGGCGGCAGCGGGCGGGGCCGATCGAGGAGCCCGGGTGACGGGCTGCGGCTAGAAGGCACCGGCCGGCCGCCGGCGGGGGCGTTCGCTTGCTCGCGCGCCGGCGGCGGTGCACCTGCGGGCGGGTGGCGGCCGCCACCTGATGGCCCGAGCTGGCGCAACGAGCCCGGGCGGCCCCCGCGTGCGGGGTTCCGCCTCCGACTTCTCCGTCGGTGCGGCAGGCGCTGAGCCCGGTGGCGCCGCCGTGGGATTGGCGGCTCCCCGGCCGGCCCAGCGTCGGTGTGTGGCCCCCCCTGCTTCTGGTCTTTCTCGCCGGTGCTGTGGGGAACCACCGAGGGCCGGAGCCCTGGGCGCTGGCCGGCTTCGGCGCGCCCCCCATTGGACCCGGCTTGTCCCTCCTTACACCCAGCAACTCCGGGCGATCTTGGGGTTCGGCGGGCCGGTTCGTGGCCCCCTCCCCATCATGGATTACGGCATTGGGCAGACCTTGGCGGCGATCCAACACGACGGCCGGGTCCTCGGCGTCACTCATCTCGGCAGTTTGATCACGCTTTTGCGCTGGTGAAAACCCCCTCCCGCCGCCGTGCACGGGATTGACGGCGGTGGTGGCGCTACGTCATCCCCTTCTGAAAGGCGTCGTCTCGCTGCGGCGTGTCGACCCCTGGCTGCCGGAGGAGCACTCGGAGCGAAAGTTCCGGGGGGTGCGCTCCCAACGAAGTTGGCGTCCATGGGCGTCATTCCCTTCTGAAGGCTCCGCCTGATGCACCCCTGCGCTCCCCCTCCGGCGTCGCGTCCGCCCACCGCTGCCGTTTGTCCCTTACCCGACCCGTGCGTGTGCCAGTTGGTCATCGCTTTGGCCCCCCCCCCGGCATGGTTGAAGGTGTTCCACCGTTGTCGCCCGTCGTCGTGGGTTGGCCGCCCTCGGTCACCGGCGTCCTGGTTGGCTCCACCCGGGCGGGCATCGCCCGAGTGTGTGACGCCTCGTGGAAGATGCGTGGGCTATGGCGACCGATTCCTTCATGTCATACACTTCCCGTGCTGAAGTCGTGGCGAAGTTGCTTGGTGTGGTTGAGGGTTGCTCCTCCCTTTCTTTTGTATTCGTGTTGTGTGTTTCGGCCACTGTCTCAGTGGTTTTCGTTGTTGCGTCATGTTGTATCTGCCGTGCTTTTCGGCCCCCTTCTTAATGAAAATGACACGTGAAGTCGTGTTCGAAAAAAAAGTATCTTTTCGCTTTTTCGCTTCTCAAGAAACAATTGCCGGTAATTTTTATAAATAATAAGTTTTACCGATTAATATCATAATTAGTATCATCGAAAGATCTTTGAATCTAGTTTTTTTAAAATTATTTAAAGATATAAATATGGTACTATTTTCTATAAATCGAGTCAAACTTGTGGCACGAAAACCGAAAAACAACAAATAATTTGGGAGGCCGGGAGTACTGTCATAGTATGAGTTACAAATTAAAGGCCTAAGAACCCCGCCAAAAGACATAATATTCCCGTTCAATTTTGCATTTGATTGTCAAAGTTGCTTAAGCTACACGCAGCAAACGCTAGCCAGTAGTCTCTACAAAAACGCAATGCGAGGCTGGCAATATAAAGGGCATATGCTGTTTGCCAGTGGATTATCCTATATGAACGTTTCAGACTCGGGTTCTGCTTTGGAAAATGCATGGTGTGCATCAGCATCACTCTCCCTCCAGAAATAACAAGCCTATTTTGATAAAATAGAAAAAACAAATTTTGATAAATAATTTGTTAAGTTATATTCAAAGTTCATGATGACATCCAACAACATGCATCAATTTATATATTTCTGTTTAAAGTATCGATAATATTGTTTTTTTCTAAGTAATTAGGGATACCATAGCTTCCATTTCATCATGCATGCTTCATGCATTCAAAATTGATCCAAGTCCGATAGAATGACACTGCTGCTATTGAATATCCCCTCGGCGACATATGTGGTCTATATATGGATGGCTCAGTTTGACTTTGGCTCCTCAAAAGTACTAGCGAAATCGCCAAAGCATTGACAACTTAGCTTTTGGCGCCTTCTTTCGTTTTATTTTTACTAGGGTCGTCAGAGCAGTTTTTTCCTCTGACTTTGGTACTATAGTAAAAAATTACTATGACTGGTAAAAGAAAGTTAGAGCTACCAATATAGTACTGTGTAAAAAGTTGTAGCTACCATTATAGTCTATATGCATCATTTTCACCCATCTTTCCTGGTTGTTTCCATTGTGGTATCTCCTACCCTCTCTAGATGTACAATACCGACTTTGATTAAAAGACACGCACACACCCAGATTTTTCAACCAATTAAGCTGGACCACAATTAATGCATTTGGATGGAGACCGAATCAGCTGCTGGTCTGGTCACCTGACAAGGACAGCAAGGGAAGACGCCGGAATCAGACGTCCATTTCAGGAGCAAAGGTGATCGATCGAATAGTGAAGGAAAACAATCGATCGTGTTCATTTAATTCATTTCAATTCATAGATAGATACACAAATAATATAGCAATAATGTAATATATATAGATTCGCATATATGTCAAAGCATATCGTTCGTCACGGCCATGTATGCATGGACACATGGCTGTCTTGTGCTAATGTTCAAGTAGCGGCCGGCATTAGGTAGGATACTAGTGGTAGGCAAGATGTGTGCAACAGCACAGTACGTGTGCTAACGACTTAGCGTGCAGTCTCTCTCTCTCTCTCTCTCTCTCTCTCTCTCTCTCCGGCGGGACGGTGCACTGCGTCGTTTGGACATGGCGACTCTTGAAGGCGCGCAGCGGCCACGTACGTCTCACCATCGCAAGAAAGGCTAATGCAATGGCCATCTGAATTAGAGTTAGGAATACTTGCTTATTACTGAAAACGGCAACAAAAGTTGGAGTTGGAGACACATATTAGTGACACGTATACACCGAGATCGACGGCGGTATATTCATGACAGTTTGTCGCTAGCTAGTATATATACTTGATATGTACAAGTACGTACTACTAACTTACTATTAACTCTATTAATGAGGTGCACTACTACACTATAGTACACGTCCAAACTAAAGATGTATACGTCGTCGTCTGGGATGATGTTCGTACGTGTAACAGGATCACCGATCGATGGATCCAGAAGAGTGATCGATGTGGCCAGCAGCGGGCCGGTACGTGCCGCTTGACGAGATCCATCGAGAAGAGAGACGCCTCGGTGTACGTACGTGTTCGTTCGCTTGGCTTCCTCATCAGGGAAAAAGAAAAGACATGCACACGTACACATGTGGCTCTCGAACTGAATCGCGGCGCGCGCCCGGGAAACATGCACGCATGCATGCAGTTCGGTCGGCGTGGATGGGATATACTTCCTCCGTATTACAATGCACACTAGTTTGGGTTGATGTCCAAATTTACCGTGTCCCGTGTTTGGCAAACCGCGGTAGTCAGAGAAAATATGGTGAGAAAAAACGACATCACACCTTGATAAAACTCTGGCAAAAATATATAAGTTTTAAACAGTGAGTTTATAACATATGGACTAGGATATTAAAAAGTGTATCACGTCGTACTTTCAATAGTAAACAAATACATATCTAACAAATTATGACACGCCTGACGCACTACTGGAAACTTGAAAATTCACGACCAACGTCGGCAAAACTGGAATTACCCTGTCGAGCTAGCCCCGACGGTATTTTTATTTTCCCCGACGGTAAGTGCACCGTAAGAAATTTTATAGCGATATTTTTATTTTTTATGACCATACGTACATTTTCATGTATTTTTTCTGACGGTAGTGCACCGTGAGGGAATTTCAAGTTTCCAGTAGTGGGACTTACGACATTCACGACTACCGGGGGCCTCTGATCGATGAATTGAACTCTCGCTCTGCGGAGGGTAGCTATCATGCTTTCTTTCCCCGGCGGTGCGGTGTGGTGCGGTGGCTGTCATGCTCATGCATACATCGACTCCCCGAATTATTAGCTAGTACACCATCCCTCTTTATTTGCGGTTGCTGAGATAGTAGCAGCATGCACTAGCAGCAGTGTCTGCAAATAAAGCTTTAATGTTGACGGCCACCGTACCTATCTTTAAGCTAGCGATTACATTGTTCTTCCTTGAAGCATAATTATAGCCACACATACAGTACATGACTTTTTGTTTTATTCTCCTTCTTTTTTTCTCGTTTGGTAAAGTTTATGATACCCGTCATCGATCTAGCTTTTTAAACGTGACATGTTTGTTCATGGGCATCCTTAGCTTTTCCATGACTGATGACTCTATGTTTTCCATTTAGACACTGTACATTCAAATCGTATGCACTGTCTGTATACTCCCTCCATACTGGTAAAAAATGACGTTTAGGACAGCATTTAGCGTACCAAGGAGTGATTAATTAGGGTAGAGTTTTCCTTGTATACCCCTATTAAATACCCCCGCGGCTGCATTTCATTCGAGGAAGTTGCACATGCTTACTGGCTAGCGAGTGGTGATGGAGTTGCGACGGTGTGGGTTCGATCCCTTCTCCTGACATTTTTGCATGCTCCTGCGTCAATGCGGGGTGCAGCAATCGAAGAGTTTGAGGGTATTCCCGTCTAAAATTACGGTTGCGAGCCAAAACGACGTTTTTTACGCAAACTGAAGGAGGGGCCAAAACGACGTTTATTTCATATATGGAGGGAGTATGTATGTATTTATGGCTTTTAAATTTTTTTTATGAAATTTATGGCTTTTAATTTGCATCCACCTCTGATTATCCATACAGTACATGCGCCATCTTCGTAATTAATGCATGCCCCCGTGATACAGGCATCCACTGTTGACTGTAACTACTAGCTGGAGTAGTACGAACAGCAAGACGTGTAATCCAAAGTCTATATTACTAGCTGCTACAGTACTATCTGTACACACTACACGACACAAGCAGGTCGACAAATCGGAATTTAACACTCTCGTGCTTAGGCTTAGCCGTACAGAGTCAGTTACTTAACCCCTTTTCATTCGTACACGACCGTACAGTACTGCAGGCACCGGCCGGCCGATACGTGTGCGGTGTGCACGGCCCGGATTAGCAAGTCACGACACGGCTTCATGCATGCAAAGGCGCGCTGATAACGATTTCTGCGGCTCATTTAAATCACAGAGAAGTCCATTTTTTCTTCTTCTTTTTATTTCATGTTTTCCCCTTCCATTTCTTGATCCCTATCTCTCCGTTGCATTTCGTTTTTTTACCCCGTAATTTTTTTTTTTTTCGTTCACTTTTTCTCTTTCATCTTTTATTTGTTCGTTGTCTTTTTTTTGTTTTCCTGTTTATTTCTCCCTTTATCAAGTTTTTTTTCTATGTTTTCTCTTTTAGTTTTCTTTTCCGTGTTTTGTATTTGGCTTCGTTTCTTTTTAAACTAGAACAAAACGAATAACCTATCTTTATATTTTTTATGTATATATAGGTAATCCAATTTAAATTTTAGCTGACAGTACAATTTATTTGTCTATCTGATTTTCTTTTCCATGTTTTGTATTTAGCTTCGATTCTTTTTAAACTAGAGGAAACGAATAACCCTTTTTATATATTGTTTCCAAATTAAATGTTAGCTGACAATACAATTTATCTGTCTATTTGATAAGGAACCAAATCAAACTGAATGTTAGCTGGCGGTTCAACCTACCTGCATTTCCCTTTCAAAAAACCTGCATTTACTTGTTCTGATCTGCAATGCTGAAGTCTTGAGTTTTCTACACGAAAGAAGAAGAAACAGGCCGGCCCACCGAGTTAGATTTCTGTCCCTATCCCTTTGATAAAGTGTTTTATTTTATACTATTTTTTATCAGAAAGGGAAAAAGCCTGCCTTGTGATTTGCCACTGAGATTTCATTACGTGTACTATATGATGACCCGTTAAATCGAAATTCAATCGATTAGTCATCTCGATGGATTTAGCGGGCCACACGACTAGTCCTAGCATACATCAGCAGCAGGCCTCCAGGTCCAGTGTAGGGGAAAGCGGTGGTGGATCGGGCCGGCCCTCTCTGTCTGGACTCTGCGAGTCCGCGTTGCAGCTGCCCGGAAGCTTCGTGGTTCTTCTTCCTCCAGCGTCGTTGTCGTCCATCAGAGACCATCAATGCGATGCGTGCAGGTAAAGAGAAATCGGACGTGCTGATGCTGATACACCAGGCAGAGGCAGGCACGTACTGTACCGTACAGTACGGAACAGGGCGAGCTTTGCTTGTTTGGTTCCTAGGCAAAATGCCTGGGCCGCCAATGAATCGATAGGGTCCACCGCCCACCGGCGCAGCATATCACGGATTCACGGAGCGGAGGGCGGCCGGTCGACGAGCCGCCGCCGCCGCCGACGACAACGACGACGCGCGAATATTTCCGCCGAATTTCTTGGCGCGGCAGTCTGCTGTACAGTCCACCCTAATGCCGCGGAAACGCAGTGGAAAGTGGAAACTGATGGCGCCCTTGTTTAGTCCCTGCAAGTTGGAAGTTTTTGCACTCTTTCTCATCACATCAATTTTTACCCGTATGTATAGAGCATTAATGTTAGTAAAAAAATAATTAATTACACAGTTTTATTGTAAATTACGAGATGAATCTTTTAAGCCTAGTTAGGTCACGATTGGACAATATTTACCAAATACAAACGAAAATACTACAGTTGCTCAGATTACAGAAGCTTTCGATGTGAACAAGGCCGTGATGAATGAATTGACGCCTGCAGCAGCCTGGGTCCAACTCCAATCTTGAATTCATCATGGCGGCCGTCTGCCAGCAGAACCCAGCTGCTGAGGACTGAGGTTGCTGCCTTGGTGGTGATGAACTGATCGCGACGGCGGGCGAGACCCAGTGGCCAGTGCCAGTCGGACTTGTTGCCGCCGGCGGTCTCTCCCTCCGCCGCCCACGAGCCGATACTGGTGTGCACTGCACTCACTTCAGGCATGATGGGCTATGCAGCCCAGAAGAATAAAATAAAAGCAACTCTTTATTATAGCAACGATAATTGTTCGACAAATGAGGCCCAAGATGGTAAAGGTCCAGCCCAATGCTCAATAAAAGAAAAATTATATTATAATATATAAATATATAATAAAGAGGACTGAAAAATAATTCGTCGACAGCAGGGTTCGAACCTGCGCGGGCGTAGCCCAACAGATTTCAAGTCTGTCTCCTTAACCACTCGGACATATCGACCTTTTTGTGTAGTCCTTCTTTATTTGTCCTCTAATTTCTCTGAGGTGCGATTCGCTGGTCTGCTGCCAGCTGCTTCGGCAGATTCCCTCTCTCACGCCGGTACTGTTCAACCAGCTCAAGCAGCCGGAGCAGACCAGCCACAGACCAGCGAAACACGCTGAAAAACCAAGCCAGCCAAACTCATAGCGAAAATGAGCCTGAGGTACAGACCTGAAAGGATTTCCACTACGAACTAATCTTATCTACCTATACCCTCATTCCCGTATACCAGCGCGCCTCTCTCAGTTCACTGTAGCGCAACAGTAAAGAATTGTAATATCCTTGCGCAAAAAAAGAAGTAAATACTTGTGACATCAGATACCAGAGAAGAACATTTCAATTTTGGTGAATACATACCTCTTACAATGGATCTCAACTGCTAGTCATATTCATACACTTCAAGTTCACAGCACCTGATAACTACTACTACTAAACAGAAATATCAGTTACTAACCAGCTATGGAAGAATCGATGATCTAGGCATCTATAAACGACACATATTACTAGTAAATTACAAGAACAAGAACTAGGGTCAAGTTAACAGCTAGCAAGGCAGGCTACAATAGCTTTCTTTTTTCCAGCCCAAGTTGAGTTCAGCAGTTCCAATGTGATCCCTTTTTCTTCTTGCTCTTGGCCTGTTTCGCCAAGAAAACCGAGAGTCCTGTAAAGGCAAACTTCTTCCTCTTCCCTGATAATTTCTTCTGAGCAGTCGCGTCACTGCTATACACAACTGCATGCCTGCGGTTCAGAATCTGTCCAAGAGACATATTAGAAGCTTCGCTTGCATCGTCCCGAACGCTTTTGTCATACCCATCTGGCCCCATTAGCTTCATGCTCAATATCTGCCCTATCGACAATGTTGGTTTCAAGGGACCCTTCGAAGCATCAACAATATCCATATTCTGAGAGTCTCTGGAACGGGGAGCAGAATGTTTGAACTTGGGAGGGTCATGGACTGAACGCCTCTTGTGTCCAGTCGCAGACCGACATCTGCGAAGAGCCTCTTCTACTGCGATCTTCCCCCGGTTAGCAGCATCCACCCTCTTCTGGGCCTCCTGTAATGCCTTCTTACATTCCTCGACCTGTAACCGAGCTTCTTCCAGCTTTCTGAGAGAGTCAGATTCTGTCTGGTTGGCTTCATTGACCTGTGCCATTGCAGCTTCGATTTTCTTTCTTGAGCATTCATCAGCCTCCTGAGCTTTGGCAGCAAGCTCAGAGTACTCCTCCAATGAAAGGTTCACGCCTTCTGTGCCCTGAAGATCCTCAGCTGAAGCTTCATTGCTTAGTAGGATCTTGATTTCAGCAAGGGCAAGAGCTTCTGCTGCTCTTGCTGCCTCTTCTATCTTCTTGGCTGCACGATATCTCACCTCAGCAGTGCCGATGCTAGCTCTCATCTGCTCAATTTCGGCAGATAGCATACCAGCTTCAGATTTCGACGCATTCGCTGCATTCCTGAGCTGCTCTAGCTCAGATGTCATCTTCTTGATCTCGACGAAGATGTCTGATGGATCATCACGCCTCCTCTGCAGATCCCGCAGCGTCTGCAGCTTCTGTGCAGTCCGGTCCAGCTCGTCCTCCAGAGAAGCAATCAACGTCGTATTGGCACAAACCTTCTCTCGGCTTCTCTCTGCCAAGACTCTCTCTTTGGCAATGTCGTTCCGCAGCGACTCGACAGAGGCTCTGATAGCCGCGAGATCACTCGTGGTCCTGTTTAGGTTGGCTTTTGCCTGCTCAAGGCCCTTCAGCACTGAAGAACCAGGGGATTGCTGCAGCTGCGCACCAGTTTCAGCATTCTCAGGCTGCACTTCTGTAGGCTCTTCAGTGCCAGTGGGCGCCTCGGCTTGACCGGAACCCACTCTTCAGGGACGCAGAATGCACCGGCACCCTCGTTCTGTATCTTTAGCTTCAAATCTGCAACCACCTTCTTGGTGGAGTCCAGCTCTTTGAGCACATCAAGCGTCTGCCTTTCCTTGACGCTGAGCTCCTTCTCTAGCTGCGCGGTCTGCCCCTTCAGATCGGCCAGTTCTTCGGCCCCCTCCTGCTTCTACAACAGACGGCAAGGAGAAAACATATATCAACGCGAAATTTACCCATCTGCCGCATTTCCCACCTACAAATCTAGGAACCACAGATGACACAATCGAGTAGCGAACAGACCAACCAAAAGCACGGCACCACACACCACACGCAAGACGGCAAGAGGCAAGATTCTACCAGAGGTAGGTATCCAATCAAGACACAACATTTGCGGCGGTGGCGCCGCGCGACGTGCGAGGAACTGAGATTTACTACCTTTGGGTTTGGGGGCGCGAACATTCGCTTGATGAGGTGGGAGCTCCAGGCGGCGCTGCCGCCGAAGTGGTCGACGGCCTCGCGCACCGACTTGAAGGGCGCCGAGGTGTCGACCACCGCCCTGCCCTCCAGGCCGCCGGCGCCCGCCGGCCGCGGCGGAGGCGCCGGGCGGGGCGAGTTCTTGCGCCTCGGCCTCGCCGTTCATGGGGACTCGTGCGGCGAGTAAAGACTCTTCTTTCTTGGGTTCCGTCCGTGGGGTTTTGGTTTTGGTGGGGCTGGGCGAGGAGAGGACAGCCGACGACAGAGAGAGGAGTCTTTTACCTGCATGCCATTATAAAAGATGGTCTTTACCTACGTGCCACTAAAAAGTTTGACCGCACCTATATGCCATCGTTCAACTTTTTTTTAGCCTTCATGCCATTCCGTCCACCTCCCGTCACTCTTTCGCCGTTTGCGAGCCCTGACGTGTGGGACCGACTAAAGAAAACATCCAAAATACCCTTCTCCCGTCGACTCATCCCTATCCTCTCGCCGTCTCTCTCACACGTTCTCGTCGTCCATCCCCCCCACGCATGCGCTGCGGCGGCCGGGCGCAGACCGCCTGGGGAGGCCACCGCCTTGGCTGCCGGGACGCGCTCGCTTCGCCCATTGCCGCGCGCACTGCCGCCGGGGCGGTGCTCGTCGGCGGGCCGCTGCGCCAGTGCCCGCGCCAAGGCGCACCCGCTTGCCCTCGGCCTCTCCATGTCCACCACCGCGGCGGCCCGGCCGAGGCGGGCGAGGATGCGCTCTCAACGCAGCGGCAGGGCGCTGGCGTCTCACTTGCGCGTGAAGAAGGCGGCGGCCCGGCCAGACGGCGGTGGCGGCGAGGCGAGGTCTTGGAGTTGGAGCCGCCGCCGTGTTTTTAGGAGGGGAGGCGCTCGCTCATCCGCGGCGTGGGCGGGCGCCAGCGCCCGCCGGCCGCAGCGGTGTGGGATCCGCCCGGCGCCGTCGCCGTCGGCCGGGTGGGATGCAGCTGGCGAGATCGGCGGCACCCGCGATGGTGGCGGCGGCTTCGCTCAAGCAGCCGTCGCCATGCCGAGGTGGGGGCTTGCACAGCGCCCGCCGCGGGGGCGGTCGCCGAGAAACCCACGCCGCACCTGCGCGTCTGGCGGGATGGCGCCGCCCGCTTTGTGGTCGACCCACGAGCCGCGCCGCACCTGGCGCCGCCACACGCCCACGTCTAGGGGCCGGTCGCACCTGCGTCATGGAGGCGGCCCGCCGCCGCCGTGCACCCGCGCCCTTCCGATGGCACCGGGGAAGCTCACCACGCCGTCGGCCGCCGCCCTGGGACTCGGCGCGGCCGCTTGCCCAGCGCCTCCCGCCTCACCACCACCACGGCCTTCGCTTCGCGGACGCCCGCCACGCGCGCCACCGCCACCACTTCCGATGGGCGCCAAGCCCCGCGCGCCCGGCTTCGCGGCCTTTCGGGCGACGACCAAGATCAGGCTGCGCGGCCTCCTCCGGGGAAGTGCAGCCCAAGCATTTGGGCGACCACGAGGCCCGGTCTCGGCAGAAGCGTTGATGCGCCAGCGCACCATAATGATGCATGATGCTGGTTGTGTGACACTGTGAGGCGGAGACCTTGGCCCTGCATGCCGGCGGCGACGGACATAGAGGCACACGAACTCGGCCAGAAGATCGGATAGGTGGGGAGAGAGAAAAAATAAAATAAGTGAGTAATAAGAAAATAAAATGGTTAAAAGAGAAAGAGAGGCCGAGGGTATTTTGGACTTTTCCTGTCACGGTTTGACACCGTTAGAGACAAAAACGGACGGAATGGCATGAAGGACAAATAAGATGAACGCAGTGGCATCTAGGGTCTTATTGCGCTCGAACTTTTTAGTGGTTTATAGGAAACGACCATCTTTTATAATGGCATATAGGTAAAAGACTCCAGAGAGAGCCAAGGAATCGAAGCCACTTGAAGCGAGCACGGCGCGGTTCAGACAGAGAGGGAGTGGATGGATCTTTATTTTATTTTATTTCATTTCATTTATTTAATCCTGGGTGACTGTTGACCCGGCCGGCCGCTGGTACAGTAAAACAGCCGTTTGGGAACCGTTGGCGCGTTGCTGCCTCTCCTCTCCTCACCTGCGTCTGTACACCTGCAGCCTTTTCCTTGCCTTTTGGCCTTTTGCTACAGACAGCAAAGGTGACGTTTGAACTTTTTTGGACTTTGCATTGTACAAGCACCACAAAGATTTGAGAAATAATTTCTCATAAAAAAGGTTGACCAAGGCCTTGTTTAGATGCATCTGCAACTTGCAAGTTTTTCCACTCTCTCTCCATCACATCAATTTATACCCGCATATAAAGAGCATTAAATATAAATAAAAAAATAACTAATTAAACAGTTTGGTTGTAAATCACGAGACGAATCTTTTGAGCCTAGTTGGGCCACGATTGGATAATATTTACCTCATACAAACGAAATGCTACAGGACTTTTCAATCTCTCTCCTCTCACAAATGATTTGCCGCATGTAAAGAGCATTAAATATAAATAAAAAAAAATAACTAATTGCATAGTTTGGTTGTAAATCACGAGGCGAATCTTTTTGAGCCTAGTTGGGCCACGGTTGAACAATATTTACCAAATAAAAAAACGAAGTGCTACTGGGGACTTTTCAATCTCTCTCCTCTCACCATCTAAACAAGGCCCAAGTCTATTAAGCCCTCGTTTAGATCGAAAGTTTTTCCGCTCGAACTCCCTGTAACACTTTCGTTTGTATTTGATAGATATTGTCCAATCGTGCACCAACTAGGCTTAAAAGATTCGCCTCGCATTTTACAACCAAACTGTAATTACTTATTTTTTTACTAACATTTAATGCTCCATGCATGCAAGTAGAAATTGATGTGATGGAGAGAGAGTGAAAAAACTTGCAATTTGGGGAAAGTGAACAAGGCCTAAATAGTAACATTTGTAATATCAAATAAATATCATTCTAGAGAAGTCATAAATGTTAATAATATTATTTTTAATCTTAGCTACACGTAATTAGTGAGGTTTGACTCAAGCCAAACTCGAATTGCATCTTTTGAGATGGAGGTAAAAGTCATAAATATAAATAATGTTTTCTATAATCTTACTCAAACCTATGAATGTTTGACTCAATCCAAACTCAGAATTGCATCTTCCTGTACGAAGGTAGTGAGTGTACTCGCCTCTTCTAGAAGACACTGAATATGTTTGACTAAGTTTGACATCATGCAATTCGGGTTTTATTTGATGGTAATAATTGTGCTCCATCCGTTCTAAAAGATATATTATGAATTACTACCTATGCCTCAAAAGGCCCGGTCATACAATGCTACGGTATCCATTTTTTTATTTGTTGTCTATCATATATAT
>JADLZL010002196.1:0-70056 GCA_015844335.1 Chrysopogon serrulatus
AGTACATACTTAGAGGATATGGGGATAGCTGACCCAACAAACTTACACAGAATGTCCTGAAGAAAACAAAAAAAAAAAAAAAAAAAACTAGCCACAGTACGTGTAGACCATATCCCTCGAAGAAATCCACCGCCGGCCATTGCCGTAAGAGTTTCCAAATCATCTCAGATCTGAAGAAGCCCCAATCACAAAGAAGCTGAAACGGGCCACAATAGACACCCATCTCCATGGATGGGCTGGAGCCAACGCTGCAAATATATCGGCCAGGGATGCACCACAAGCTCCTCAGAGGCTCATACCATGGATCAAAACTCGCCATCGACAGTCTCCGAGGGAAACTCGAGCTCGATTCACTCTCCGGCCTGAGGCAACGTCCATAACCATCGACACCATCATCTCTCCGAGACGACGAGACGCGGTGCAAGCACTCCTTAGCTTATTCCAAGGTCACTAGCTTGCTACCGCAGCAATCAGGCACAGGGCCGTCCCGAGGAAATTCGAGGCCCTGTATGAAACTAAAAAATGAGGCCTACTAGCCTAAAAAAATAGGGCTAAATATATGATATGATGTGTAGTATGTAGTATATTACAATAAAATATATCAAGAATTGTACCTATGTTGCATAATCTTTACTTGAATAGCGTCATTCTTTTAGTGTTCTTTGAAATAAATGAAGTCTTCAATGATATACTCATAATCAATCTTCTCCAACATTGCGCCTTCAAGTGTTATTATAGCCAAATCATTAAGTCTTCAATAGCATCAATTTAGAAAAGCTTCACTCTATTGATGCAACGGTCACAAGAATTATCAATAGAACTCTATATGCAATAGTTGCATTAGGAAAACAACCATGCTCCTTTAAAAACCGCAGAATTTCAATACGTCCCATTCTTTTTTCGTGGAATGAATTCTCGCAGGAGACGTGGAGGAGATCTAACTGTAACGAATTGAGTCTGGGATCCGCAAAAAACGACGCCAACCGTCTAGCGGCCGGCCAGCCAACAAGTCATTTTTTATTGGGCTAAACTGTTGTTGTGCACGCTGCTGCACGTAATTGGCTTGCTAATGGGCCAAAGACCTAAGATTATATTGCGCTTATCTATCTATTATATATAAAGAACTCTGTATTTGGAGGCCTATGGGATTTGGAGGCCCTGCGTCGTCGCTCATCCTGCACATGCCCAGGGACGGCCCTGTCAGGCAACACCTACAAAGTAAAGCTAGCATCCCCGAGGATGCAGTAGTTCCTCGTGTTGTCGTCATCCGCCAAGTCGGGAAACTATCAAGGATGTCGGAGGACTCACCGAAGCGAGGCAGACGTCCGCCTTGTTCGCTTCAGCTAATAGTGGGATATATACATCGGCCGCCGAATCTGCCAGTCCCCCATCCTCCGGCGCTGGCGAGACCACCGGAGGCGGAAATTAAAGGACCCAGTGAATTCGACGCAGGACAATAAATCGCCTCGAGTTCGGCCTTTTTACTGTAGATGGGGAGAACTATCGAGAATCAGGGCCGTCCCTGGGCATGTGCAGGATGAGCGACGACGCAGGGCCTCCAAATCCCATAGGCCTCCAAATACAGAGTTCTTTATATATAATAGATAGATAAGCGCAATATAATCTTAGGTCTTTGGCCCATTAGCAAGCCAATTACGTGCAGCAGCGTGCACAACAACAGTTTAGCCCAATAAAAAATGACTTATTGGCTGGCCGGCCGCTAGACGATTGGCGTCGTTTTTTGCGGATCCCAGACTCAATTCGTTGCAGTTAGATCTCCTCCACGTCTCCTGCGAGAATTCATTCCACGAAAAAAGAATGGGACGTATTGAAATTCTGTGGTTTTTAAAGGAGCATGGTTGTTTTCCTAATGCAACTATTGCATATAGAGTTCTATTGATAATTCTTGTGACCGTTGCATCAATAGAGTGAAGCTTTTCTAAATTGATGCTATTGAAGACTTAATGATTTGGCTATAATAACACTTGAAGGCGCAATGTTGGAGAAGATTGATTATGAGTATATCATTGAAGACTTCATTTATTTCAAAGAACACTAAAAGAATGAGGCTATTCAAGTAAAGATTATGCAATATAGGTACAATTCTTGATATATTTTATTGTAATATACTACATACTACACATCATATCATATATTTAGCCTTATTTTTTTAGGCTAGTAGGCCTCATTTTTTAGTTTCATACAGGGCCTCGAATTTCCTCGGGACGGCCCTGCGAGAATGGACGCATGAGTTAGGCGCCAGAGTTCGTCGCCGTCATGCATGCGCGACTCTGCCTTGGAGAAACCAAGCATGCGTGCATGCGTCCATCACATGCATGGTATGTGCGTGTGTACTGGCAGTGGCACTGTACTGTCCCTCGCTCGGTCTTTCGGAGTTAGGCGCACATAATCTCGACCCGCCCGGTCCAATCCGCATTCATCAGCTAGCTAACAAAGTCCATCTCGACACTGTTGCGACCTAGTAGGCTGGTAGTGGTGGTTTCCCCATTCGATTAGTACATCGATCGGGACTAGCAACGAATTGAACGACGATGACCTCGCTCTCGTGTAGTAGGGGGCCGGGTCGTTACATATGTACTACGTACGAACGAACGTACACTCACTCTCGGTGGTGGTGTACTGTGTATATGTATCTTCTTCCTCTCTAGAGATTATATTTTCTGCTAGCCCATACATAAGGAAATTATTTCCTAAGCTAGCTCTCTCTCTTAGAGATTATATTTTCTTGCATGGAAGGGAGATTGACCTAAGCTAGCTCTCTCTTAGAGATTATATTTTCTGCTAGTCCATACATATATAGGGAAATTATTTCCTACTCTCAAGTTATAGTTACTCTCACGTGTATATCTTTAAATTTATTAGGATATATATGGCCCTACAAAGTGTATGTAGATAGAGTATATAGCTATACTATAGCCCCACAAAGTGTATGTAGATGAAGTATATATAGTCATACTAGCTAGACCATCTAGGGGTTTTACATATGTCAAATATACAAGTATACATTATACATAGAGCAATATTGGTCATATTTATTTTACATACTACTATATAGTACGTAGTATTATAATGATGCATTTAAAAAAGTGGGCTCTTAAAAAGTTTCACGTAGTAAGCATGTTGTTTGGTTAAACCTGTGCAAGCGCAAATGCAAAGGGAAATAGAAAGCAGCGCTAATGGCAGAGGTATCGACTAGTATCCGGTTACAGGTAATGGATCGTGACCAAGCTGAACCAATCATATATATGTATCGCATGCAATCAATTCCCCCTGGTGTAATTCATTTGCGTTATCACAAAATGCCAAACCAAACATTAAGTTAGAGTATCTTAAAATGAATATATAAATGTTTGATAAATGGGTATGCACATATACAACCTCCATGCGCAAAAAAAAAAATGCAAAAAAGAATATAATTAGTTATGGATCAATAAACTAGCTCAATTTTAATCAAGTTTTATACTAAACATGATTAGTATTTATATCTCAAAAAAATTTATGATGACAGTATATATATTATGGTAACTGATCTAGAAGTACTAATTTTGTATCATTAGTGTTTATACTGTTTTATATAAATAAATTTCGTTAGACATCTTCGAAAACGAGAATTGTATATTCATTTATAGGCAGAGTGTATATACGTATGATGTCGGTATGCGCTATATCAGCACGTAAGTTAGGCGAGCATCCTAGGCTCCTAGCTAGCTAGCTAGTAGCTTCGTCTTACGTGGAGGCGGTACGTGTTGCGAGTTGCACTTCTGCAAGCCCACAAGCAATAATAATAACACTGAGCGTGCATGCATATCAGCATATGCATATAGTATATATTTTATATACATTATTCTTGGCACGAGAAGAGTTCGATCGTAGACGGGTACGGATATGCATGATGAGGGCACGTCCACGCGGAGGAAATTTAGGCTTGAACACTGTTCCGTCCGGCAAAGTACCCGCAATATGACGCGAAAATATGCCCCCACTTGGCACTTGCATTGCGTGCAACCCGACTGACGACGACGCCGGCCGGTGCGCATGCATGCAGACAGAAGCATGCATGGAGACTGACTGCCGGCCTTGCTGCCCTATAAATATGGGTATGGTCGATATACGCTTCCACTTCAAGGGGCATACACACACAAACCGACACGAACATGGGTCCGCGGCTAGCGGCCACGATGGCATCCAAGCCAATGCCGCCGCCTTCCCCTTCGGCCCGCCGCCTCCTCCTGTTCCTCGCCGTGATACTCATGCTCGTAGCTTCTGCTCGAGCACAGGGACGGTCACCTCCACGTGCACCACCGCCCCAACCGCCTCCAGCACCAAGTCCAGCTCCTGCGCGTACGTTGGCGCCGGCACCATCAGCTCCTCCGACGCGTGCCCCTGCTCGTACACCGGCGTCGGCACCAGCTCTGGCGCCGGCACCAAAACGGGCACCAACATCGGCTCCAACGCCTACACCTGTGGTGGCACCGGTACCGCCTCCAAAGCGTGCGCCGACACCTGCTCCGGCAACCCCAACTCAAGCACCTGCGCCGGCTCCTAAGCGTGCACCCACACCGGCTCCGACACCTTTAGCAATACAAGCACCGACACCAGCTCCAACTCGAGCACCGACAACGGCCCCAACTCGTGCACCCACACCGGCTCCGACGCGTGCACCCACATCGGCTCCGACGCCTTCACCAATACACGCATTGACACCAGCCCCAACTCGAGCACCCACGCCGGCTCCGAGGCGTGCACCCACACTGGCTCCGACACCTTCACCAATACGTCCACCGACACTGGCCCCAACTCGAGCACCCACACCGGCTCCGACGCATGCACCCACACTGGCTCCGACGCCTTCAACAATACGCACACCGACACCGGCCCCAACTCGAACACCTACGCCGGCTCCGACGCGTGCACCCACACCAGCTCCAACGCCTTCACCAATACGCGCACCGACGCCGGCCCCAACTCGAACACCTACGCTGGCTCCGACGCGTGCACCCATACGAGCTCCAACGTCTTCACCAACACGCGCACCGACACCGGCCCCGACTCGAGCACCTACGCCGGCTCCGATGCGTGCACCCACACTGGCTCCAACGCCTTTACCAATACGCGCACCGACACTGGCCCCAACTCGAGCACCTACGCCGGCTCCGACCCGTGCACCCACACTGGCTCCAACGCCTTCACCAGTACGTGCACCGACACCGGCCCCAACTCGTGCACCTACGCTGGCTCCGACCCGTGCACCCACACTGGCTCCGACACCTTCACCAGTACGTGCACCGACACCGGCCCCAACTCGTGCACCTACGCCGGCTCCGACGCGTGCACCCACACTGGCTCCGACGCCTTCACCAATACGCATACCGACACCAGCCCCAACTCGAGCACCTATGCCAGCTCCGACACATGCACCCACACCGACTCCGACGCCTTCACCAATACACGCACCGATACCGACCCCAACCCGAGCACCTACACCGGCTCCGATATTTGCACCCACACCTGCTCCAAAGCCATCTCCGACACCCACACCAACACCTGCTCCCACGGAATCCTTAACACCTGCACTAACACCTACTCTAACCCCTGCTCCGACACCATCACTCATAACGGTTCCAACGCCTGCACCAACACCACCTCTGACGCGTACTCCGCCAGCACCTTCAACGATGGCTTCACCACCACCACCTTCGACAGTGCCTCCATCGCCGCCGCTACCATCAATGGTGCCTCCACCACCACCTTCGATAGTGCCTCCATCGCCGCCGCCACCATCAATGGTGCCTCCTCCTCCAACACCATCACCACCTTTGAATACGCCTCCACCTCCACCACCACTTTCAATAATTCCTCCTCCTCCACCACCACCACCACCTTCAACGGTGCCTCCACCGCCGCCGGCACCGCAAGATGTGTGTCCTCTCGGTTTTAAAAACACTTCTGAGTATCTCCTAGCCTATGTCAAGTACGCCAGACAAGGCACTTATATGCAGCTTGGTGGCCTAAAACTCAGCAAGACAACATGCTACTGCAATTACTCAACTAATATTATTCCTGGCGTCCCTAATGTCAAGGGCTCCATCAGATGCAACCATGTCTGAAGCTATGATGCATCCACACAACATGCTTGAAGGCAAAACATGAATATGCGCGCATTGCTAAGCCACTTGATATTCATAGTTTTCTTTTGTTCTGGTTATTATTTACTCATACTACTACTAGCTATATATGAATAACTGTCGTGTGCATGAAGCGCATACCGAAATTGGTTAGTGTGGTACACTATTACCTCATGTAATGAATGATATTGTTGTTGTACGTGTGCTCAACAAAATAGTACCATATATGGATATACATATATACCGTGAAACATGTTAAATGTTTTTATTATTATCAAGGATTTTCTCTGTGGAAGTAAATATAGTATATTATTATGGGTGTAGATCCCGAGATGCATTGTTGTCACTTGACAATAACAACAACTTATGCAAAATCAATGAAAATTTACTGAGACATAAGATGCGATGAGACACTAACCATCATACCCAGTGATTCAATGGTTTTTAGTTCAGGATTACCCTAGGATGCATGCTATGATATATTGATATGCAAGGTAAAGATAGGAAAATAAAACATTTTATGATGCATTTCATTGTGGGAAATTTGAAGCCGCTTCTACATCATCAGCTTGCAGTTAAATCTTTGCTTTAGACCGCAAATTTGAACACTATTCTAAACCGGTTATATATATATATATATATATATATATATATATATATATATATATATATATATATATATGATTATGATAGACAACAAATAAAAATGGATACCGTAGCATTGTATGACCGGGCCTTTTGAGGCATAGGTAGTAATTCATAATATATCTTTTAGAGCGGATGGAGCACAATTATTACCATCAAATAAAACCCAGAATTGCATGATGTCAAACTTCGTCAAACATATTCAGTGTCTTCTAGAAGAGGCGAGTACACTCACTACCTTCGTACAAGAAGATGCAATTCTGAGTTTGGATTGAGTCAAACATTCATAGGTTTGAGTAAGATTATAGAAAACATTATTTATATTTATGACTTTTACCTCCATCTCAAAAGATGCAATTCTGAGTTTGGCTTGAGTCAAACCTCACTAATTACGTGTAGCTAAGATTAAAAATAATATTATTAACATTTATGACTTCTCTAGAATGATATTTATTTGATATTACAAATGTTACTATTTAGGCCTTGTTCACTTCCCCCCAAATTGCAAGTTTTTTCACTCTCTCTCCATCACATCAATTTCTACCCGCATGCATGGAGCATTAAATGTTAGTAAAAAAAAAAATTAATTACACAGTTTGGTTGTAAATTACGAGACGAATCTTTTAAGCCTAGTTGGTGCACGATTGGACAATATCTACCAAATACAAACGAAAGTGCTACAGGAGTTCGAGTGGAAAAACTTTCGATCTAAACGAGGGCTTAATAGACTTGGTCAACCTTTTTTATGAGGAAGTATTTCTCAAATCTTTGTGGTGCTTGTACAATGCAAAGTCCAAAAAAGTTCAAACGTCACCTTTGCTGTCTGTAGCAAAAGGCCAAAAGGCAAGGAAAAGGCTGCAGGTGTACAGACGCAGGTGAGGAGAGGAGAGGCAGCAACGCGCCAACGGTTCCCAAACGGCTGTTTTACTGTACCAGCGGCCGGCCGGGTCAACAGTCACCCAGGATTAAATAAATGAAATGAAATAAAATAAAATAAGATCCATCCACTCCCTCTCTGTCTGAACCGCGCCGTGCTCGCTTCAAGTGGCTTCGATTCCTTGGCTCTCTCCTGTCGTCGGCTGTCCTCTCCTCGCCCAGCCCCACCAAAACCAAAACCCCACGGACGGAACCCAAGAAAGAAGAGTCTTTACTCGCCGCACGAGTCCCCATGAACGGCGAGGCCGAGGCGCAAGAACTCGCCCCGCCCGGCGCCTCCGCCGCGGCCGGGCGGCGCCGGCGGCCTGGAGGGCAGGGCGGTGGTCGACACCTCGGCGCCCTTCAAGTCGGTGCGCGAGGCCGTCGACCACTTCGGCGGCAGCGCCGCCTGGAGCTCCCACCTCATCAAGCGAATGTTCGCGCCCCCAAACCCAAAGGTAGTAAATCTCAGTTCCTCGCACGTCGCACGGCGCCACCGCCGCAAATGTTGTGTCTTGGATTGGATACCTACCTCTGGTAGAATCTTGCCTCTTGCCGTCTTGCGTGTGGTGTGTGGTGCCGTGCTTTTGGTTGGTCTGTTCGCCACTCGATTGTGTCATCTGTGGTTCCTAGATTTGTAGGTGGGAAATGCGGCAGATGGGTAAATTTCGCGTTGATATATGTTTTCTCCTTGCCGTCTGTTGTAGAAGCAGGAGGGGGCCGAAGAACTGGCCGATCTGAAGGGGCAGACCGCGCAGCTAGAGAAGGAGCTCAGCGTCAAGGAAAGGCAGACGCTTGATGTGCTCAAAGAGCTGGACTCCACCAAGAAGGTGGTTGCAGATTTGAAGCTAAAGATACAGAACGAGGGTGCCGGTGCATTCTGCGTCCCTGAAGAGTGGGTTCCGGGTCAAGCCGAGGCGCCCACTGGCACTGAAGAGCCTACAGAAGTGCAGCCTGAGAATGCTGAAACTGGTGCGCAGCTGCAGCAATCCCCTGGTTCTTCAGTGCTGAAGGGCCTTGAGCAGGCAAAAGCCAACCTAAACAGGACCACGAGTGATCTCGCGGCTATCAGAGCCTCTGTCGAGTCGCTGCGGAACGACATTGCCAAAGAGAGAGTCTTGGCAGAGAGAAGCCGAGAGAAGGTTTGTGCCAATACGACGTTGATTGCTTCTCTGGAGGACGAGCTGGACCGGACTGCACAGAAGCTGCAGACGCTGCGGGATCTGCAGAGGAGGCGTGATGATCCATCAGACATCTTCGTCGAGATCAAGAAGATGACATCTGAGCTAGAGCAGCTCAGGAATGCAGCGAATGCGTCGAAATCTGAAGCTGGTATGCTATCTGCCGAAATTGAGCAGATGAGAGCTAGCATCGGCACTGCTGAGGTGAGATGTCGTGCAGCCAAGAAGATAGAAGAGGCAGCAAGAGCAGCAGAAGCTCTTGCCCTTGCTGAAATCAAGATCCTACTAAGCAATGAAGCTTCAGCTGAGGATCTTCAGGGCACAGGAGGCGTGAACCTTTCATTGGAGGAGTACTCTGAGCTTGCTGCCAAAGCTCAGGAGGCTGATGAATGCTCAAGAAAGAAAATCGAAGCTGCAATGGCACAGGTCAATGAAGCCAACCAGACAGAATCTGACTCTCTCAGAAAGCTGGAAGAAGCTCGGTTACAGGTCGAGGAATGTAAGAAGGCATTACAGGAGGCCCAGAAGAGGGTGGATGCTGCTAACCGGGGGAAGATCGCAGTAGAAGAGGCTCTTCGCAGATGTCGGTCTGCGACTGGACACAAGAGGCGTTCAGTCCATGACCCTCCCAAGTTCAAACATTCTGCTCCCCCGTTCCAGAGACTCTCAGAATATGGATATTGTTGATGCTTGAAGGGTCCCTTGAAACCAACATTGTCGATAGGGCAGATATTGAGCATGAAGCTAATGGGGCCAGATGGGTATGACAAAAGCGTTCGGGACGATGCAAGCGAAGCTTCTAATATGTCTCTTGGACAGATTCTGAACCGCAGGCGTGCAGTTGTGTATAGCAGTGACGCAACTGCTCAGAAGAAATTATCAGGGAAGAGGAAGAAGTTTGCCTTTACAGGACTCTCGGTTTTCTTGGCGAAACAGGCCAAGAGCAAGAAGAAAAAGGGATCACATTGGAACTGCTGAACTCAACTTGGGCTGGAAAAAAGAAAGCTATTGTAGCCTGCCTTGCTAGCTGTTAACTTGACCCTAGTTCTTGTTCTTGTAATTTACTAGTAATATGTGTCGTTTATAGATGCCTAGATCATCGATTCTTCCATAGCTGGTTAGTAACTGATATTTCTGTTTAGTAGTAGTAGTTATCAGGCGCTGTGAACTTGAAGTGTATGAATATGACTAGCAGTTGAGATCCATTGTAAGAGGTATGTATTCACCAAAATTGAAATGTTCTTCTCTGGTATCTGATGTCACAAGTATTTACTTCTTTTTTTTTTGCGCAAGGATTTTACAATTCTTTACTGTTATTGATACCTCTGCTTTGTGAACTTGGTCTTTTCGACCATGGTCTGCACGTTCTTGAAAGGGGAAAAACAAACTTTGATTTCATTTGTGCAGCAGTCCCCTTATTAGTTTGGTGTTCCGGGATGGGCGCATATGGTTCTCTTGGTTGGAATAAGGCTTTTTGGATTCAGATGGTTGGGATAATAAGATAGATAAATACTGGTTATATGATGAACCCATGCAATCAATAAATATAGCATCCTTCATTTTCTGGTCTCAAGTTGGACAGTGAGTTTAGAGCTGTGTCACGCTTTAGAGCGGTGCGCAATAAAATGCAACTGAAAAGCAGGTAGGTGTAGGTCATCAGCAAGCAGAGAGCAGACTAGCTAGCGTTTTGCCTACAAATCCCTTGCTTATACAGAACGGTGGCGCTGCCTGCTGAAGGCGAGCGCGGGGTGGGGGGCGCAGATGACAAAAATTGAAGGCAATAAGATTAGTTCGTAGTGGAAATCCTTTCAGGTCTGTACCTCAGGCTCATTTTCGCTATGAGTTTGGCTGGCTTGGTTTTTCAGCGTGTTCGCTGGTCTGTGGCTGGTCTGCTCCGGCTGCTTGAGCTAGTTGAACAGTACCGGCGTAAGAGAGGGAATCTGCCGAAGCAGACGGCAGCAGACCAGCGAATCGCGCCTCAGAGAATTAGAGGACAAATAAAGAAGGACTGCACAAAAAGGTCGATATGTCCGAGTGGTTAAGGAGACAGACTTGAAATCTGTTGGGCTACGCCCGCGCAGGTTCGAACCCTGCTGTCGACGAATTATTTTTCAGTCCTCTTTATATATTTATATATTATAATTTTTCTTTTATTGAGCATTGGGCTGGACCTTTACCATCTTGGGCCTCATTTGTCGAACAATTATCGTTGCTATAATAAAGAGTTCCTTTTATTTTATTCTTCTGGGCTGCATAGCCCATCATGCCTGAAGTGGGTGCAGTGCACACAAGCAAGGTTCGGGTTCGGCTCAGGTCTCAAAACCACAGCTGCCGGGAAGGGAGTAGGAAAGGAAGGCAGCTAGTAGTACCAGTACCACCAGTATCGGCTCGTGGGCGGCGGAGGGAGAGACCGCCGGCGGCAACAAGTCCGACTGGCACTGGCCACTGGGTCTCGCCCGCCGTCGCGATCAGTTCACTTCACCACCAAGGCAGCAACCTCAGTCCTCAGCAGCTGGGTTCTGCTGGCAGACGGCCGCCATGATGAATTCAAGATTGAGTTGGACCCAGGCTGCTGCAGGCGTCAATTCATTCGTCACGGTCTTGTTCAGATCGAAAGTTTCGTAATCCGAAAGAATCAGAACACTTTCGTTTGTATTTGGTAAAATATTGTCCAATCGTGGTCCAACTAGGTTTAAAAGATCCGTCTCGTGATTTACAATAAAACTGTGTAATTAGTTATTTTTTTTACTAATATTTAACGCTCCATACATGCGAGTAAAAATTGATGTGATGGAGAAAGAGCGCAAAAACTTCCAACTTGCAGGAAACTAAACGGCGCCATCAGTTTCCACTTTCCACTGCGTTTCCGCGGCATTACGGTGGACTGTACAGCAGACTGCCGCGCCAAGAAATTCGGCGGAAATATTCGCGCGTCGTCGTCGTCGTCGGCGGCGGCGGCGGCTCGTCGACCGGCCGCCCCCCGCTCCGTGAATCCGTGATATGCTGCGCTGGTGGGCGGTGGACCCTCTCGATTCATTGGCGGCCCAGGCATTTTGCCCAGGAACCAAACAAGCAAAGCTCGCCCTGTTCCGTACAGTACGTGCCTGCCTCTGCCTGGTGTATCAGCATCAGCACGTCCGATTTCTCTTTACCTGCACGCATCGCATTGATGGTCTGATGGACGACAACGACGCTGGAGGAAGAAGAGCCACGAAGCTTCCGGGCAGCTGCAACGCGGACTCGCAGAGTCCACAGACAGAGAGGGCCGGCCCGATCCACCACCGCTTTCCCCTACACTGGACCTGGAGGCCTGCTGCTGATGTATGCTAGGACTAGTCGTGTGGCCCGCTAAATCCATCGAGATGACTAATCGATTGAATTTCGATTTATCGGATCATCATCATATAGTACACGTAATGAAATCTCAGTGGCAAATCACAAGGCAGGCTTTTTCCCTTTCTGATAAAAAATAGTATAAAATAAAACACTTTATCAAAGGGATAGGGACGGAAATCTAACTCGGTGGGCCGGCCTGTTTCTTCTTCTTTCGTGTAGAAAACTCAGACTTCAGCATTGCAGATCAGAACAAGTAAATGCAGGTTTTTTGAAAGGGAAATGCAGGTAGGTTGAACCGCCAGCTAACATTCAGTTTGATTTGGTTCCTTATCAAATAGACAGATAAATTGTATTGTCAGCTAACATTTAATTTGGAAACAATATATAAAAAGGGTTATTCGTTTCCTCTAGTTTAAAAAGAATCGAAGCTAAATACAAAACATGGAAAAGAAAATCAGATAGACAAATAAATTGTACAGTCAGCTAAAATTTAAATTGGATTACCTATATATACATAAAAAATATAAAGATAGGTTATTCGTTTTGTTCTAGTTTAAAAAGAAACGAAGCCAAATACAAAACACGGAAAAGAAAACTAAAAGAGAAAACATAGAAAAAAAAAACTTGATAAAGGGAGAAATAAACAGGAAAACAAAAAAAAGACAACGAACAAATAAAAGATGAAAGAGAAAAGTGAACGAAAAAAAGAATTACGGGTAAAAAAAAAACGAAATGCAACGGAGAGATAGGGGATCAAGAAATGGAAGGGGAAAACATGAAATAAAAAAAAGAAGAAGAAAAAATGGACTTCTCTGTGATTTAAATGAGCCGCAGAAATCGTTATCAGCGCGCCTTTGCATGCATGAAGCCGTGTCGTGACTTGCTAATCCGGGCCGTGCACACCGCACACGTATCCGCCGGCCGGTGCCTGCAGCACTGTACGGTCGTGTACGAATGAAAAAGGGGTTAAGTAACTGACTCTGTACGGCTAAGCCTAAGCACGAGAGTGTTAAATTCCGATTTGTCGACATGCTTGTGTCGTGTAGTGTGTACAAATAGTACTGTCGCAGCTAGTAATATAGACTTTGGATTACACGTCTTGCTGTTCGTACTACTCCAGCTAGTAGTATTACAGTCAACAGTGGATGCCTGTATCACGGGGGCATTACGAAGATTTCGCATGTACTGTATGGATAATCAGAGGTGGATGCAAATTAAAAGCCATAAATTTCATTAAAAAAAATTAAAATCCATAAATACATACATATACAGACAGTGCATACGATTTGAATGTACAGTGTCTGAATGGAAAACATAGAGTCATCAGTCATGGAAAAGCTAAGGATGCCATGACATGCTTCAGAGGGAGTAACCACCTGCCGTCCTGGAATGTCGCTACGCTAGAAGGCGGCTGAGCCCCCCCGGCGACCCGACCTGTCCCCGCCGCCAGCCGTCGGTGGCGGCGGCGCGCCGGCCGCCGCCCCCACCCCCCCCCCCCCCCCCCCCCCCCCCCCCCCTCCCCTTGTTTCGGCCCCGACCCGCACTCCTCCGCGCCCCCGCCCCGCCGCCCTGGCGCCATCGCCGGGCCGGGCCGGGCAAGGGCACGGCGACCGCCGCCCACACCTACCCCCCTCCCCTCCCCATCCACCCCCGAATCCCCCTCCCTCCCCCTCCCCACCCCTTCCCACCCCGACGCCAACCCTAGGCGCAGATCCGGTCGCCCAGGGGCCCCGCCGCCCGGCGCCGGCGACCCTCACCCCGCCTCTCCCTTCCACCTCGCCCCCCACCTCCCCTCCCTGCCCCCTCCTCTTCTCGCGCATCCCCTGCCGGCGCGGATCCGGCGCACCAGCGCGCCCAGCGGGCCCCCGCCCGTTCGTGCGGTAGCGGCGGCACGGGGGTCGCCAGCGTCGCCGTCGTCGATGCTGGTGTGCCGTCGTCGTGCTCCCCGCACTCTGCTGGGAGCCTGTCGCCCACCGGGCCGGCGCAGCCGCCGCCCAACCCAGTCGCGGCGGTTGCGGGGATGGATCGGTGGTCCTTATCGAGGGCGTCTTGTGTGGCGAACCTTCTAAATTATATGGCCCACAAGCACTGACATTGTCTCTATGACCTCATCGCCTATACTTGTACACCATATAACCTAGAATGTTACGTCGGGTGAACCCCCGATAAACCACAATTCCTCCGGGATCGATACACTTAGAGACATCACAGTATTACAACAATTTTCATACAAAATACCAGAGTAGCGGAAGACTTACAATAACTTAATTTACAAAACTTTTGTCAAACTTATACAAACAGTAGTAGCATTATTACAAAACGGCGGAAGTATCATTACTTAACTTTATTACACTCACGCAACGAAAGTGCCCCGCCCACGGGCCACACAATCTATTCCTCGTTAGTCACTTCATCAACGACCGTCATGCGGCAAAGGGCAGAACACACTTGCTCACGCGGTTTCACCCGCAATTGAGGGGTTGAAGAAACCCCGAGTACAAAAAGTACTCCGCAAGACTTACCCGCCCAAAAATTGGGGAGAAGACTCGGGAATGCCTGGCTAATAGGAGTCAAGGTAAGGCTTTAGCAAGATCAAATGACACATTTGCAAAAGAGACTAAGCCAGTCCCTTACTTTACTACATCAATCACTTGTCAACCAAGTACCGGATTCAAAACTTTCCATCATCAACTTCCATTATTACTACGATGCCGGGTGCTAGGATCACGGCTCCCATATCGTGGAGCACACGACGATTCGAATCGCTTCATATACTCAGCTGGGACTTCCTAGCCACACGATGTATGCAGGACCAAACATCTCACATACATCAACTCACGCTTGCATTTCTCCCCGCGGAGAACGGATCCTAGCCACGAGAGTACAAGTACACCATTTTCCTACGCCGTCGGTCACAACCGCCGACGGGTATACCCGTAGTATGGGTACACGCTACTTCCCGTGCGGTTGTCCGTTCTCGCATGGATCATACAAGGGAGCTTACCGCCATTAGCATGCGACTAGTACTATCCAATAACCTCATGATCTAAGGGCCAAGACAACGAACGGTGCTTAACCGACTCACAAGTGGACGACACTACACCAGGGCACTAGCCCCTCCTGGTGCAAGTCACTCCACCCGGTCTCAATTTACTCATCATCATGCTCTTGTTGCGTACCCTTGACCCGATCAAAGTGAAGGGATACCAGCAAGTAACATCAGATTTTCGTAATTGCCCTCAAGGGGGAACTTTTGTTATCACACATTGAAATCATTTTATTTATAAAGCCTATGCTATCAGCAGGGCGAAGCGTATACTAAGCATTTTATAAATCAAAACAGGTATCCAGGATAATATATCAAGGTACGGTAAATGCATCAAAGTAGGATCTCACACAACTCCTACACCTAATGCATCACAGCATCAACATACGATATAAAAGATTTTCGGAATACAAGGAAGGGTCTGAATGCATCCGGGGCTTGCCTTGGGGCTCGACGAAGTTAGGAGCAGCGATGGCACTGTTGAGATCAGGACCAACCTCCTCACACTGATAACCTTCCTCCGAGACGGGAATCGGATCAACTACACGATTGAGATGCATGATTACAGTGCAGTAATAAAAGAACATGCGATAATGATGCAACGATTGTTAACCTATCTTGAGTACAACTTTCCTTCACGGTATAGTTGCACTAAGAAGGTATAACTGGCGTCGACGACGACGGACTAATGATACGCAATTAACATAAAATGCCGAAGGTCATTAGGGTTAATGACCTAGGGTCATCACTCAATCCCAAAATCAGGCAACACTAACAGTGATTAAGGGTGATTAATAATTTATTGACCATTTTTACAGTCGTTGAAAGCCACTAATTAACTTGCTAATTGGGGATTAATTAAACCCTAATTAACCATATGATTAATTAATTAAACATTAATTAATTAAAGGGTTAATTAAGCATAATACAAAAAATTAGTCAAAACATGATCAAACTTTATAATTAAGATCATTAGCATCTGATTAGCACACAAAACAAATTTCATAATTTTGGACTTATATTTTAATTACTAAAAATCATGGAAGTTGCATTTATCAATTTAAAGAGCAATTTTATTTATAAACAAAACTTACAGGAAAACTGAAGTTAACATTTTTCTTATGTGTAGAGCATCACTCAAGGAATCCGAACATATTTTTGCACATTTTTATCCGCCCAACAGAAATTGTAACAAAAAGGTGAAAAACCAGCTTTATAAATTGGATTTGGAAAAGAAAAAAAACATTTCCTTTCTTTAACGGCTCTTTCAGCACGCCCGCCCGGCCTGCAAGGAAAGGCCGCAGCCGCGCCCCTCCTCTTCCCCAAACGGCGGCCTGGCCCGGCCCGGCCCCTGCTTTCTTCTCCCTCCCTCCCTCGTTCAAACAGAGGCACGGCGGGCGCCGACCGGCTACTTCGGGCCGGCGGTGAAGTCGGCCGACGGGCGGGCGGCACCACCGCCTTCCCTCTCCACGACGAACACGACAAACAAAGAACACAACTTCGATCGATGACTAGAACGGGAAGAACGGCGCCATGGCGGCTCACCAGTACGGCGGCGGAGGCGGGCGGTCCCCGTCGGTACCCTCACGGCGATAAGGATGGAGAAAAAAGGACTGGTAAGCTTCATGGAGGTCTGGCGGAGCTGCTGGGATATCAATCGGGTCAAGGAAGAGCCGGAGTGAGCTAGTCGCGGTGGAGCTAAGCGCGAGGGCGTTCCGGCCGCGCTGGGAAAAAAAAGAGGCGCAGCGATTCCTACGCCTCGGTATGCAATTGATGGCTCGAAAGGAAGGTCAGGGGGGTGGCGGCTAGCAGCAAGCTATGGCAAGTGATGGTGGAGTAAGGAACGGCAATTTTGCAGGAGAAGAGGAGGCGGTGCGAGAAGAAGGAGGAGAAGGGAAAACGGCGACGGCGGCCGGTGCATAGTTCTTATAGGGCATGGCCGTAGTCGATGAGGTGGATAGGGGGCCGCGAGCTCGGCCGATGGTTGAGGCGCGAGAAACCGGGAATGGCCGAGAGGCCACAGCGACGGGCCGGCCGGCCGTCCGCATGGGCAAGGTGAGGTGTCCGCCCCTGTGTGGTGGTACTGTAGCAGAGCCAACTCAACATTTTCCTTTTCAAATTACTCCAAGATTTTGAACAGAAGTCAAAAAATTTCCAAAATACAGATTATGTAACTTTTCATGCTCTACAACTTTTGTTAAAGAAGTTTTGCCAGAATTCCAATAATTTTTGAATTGCATTTCAAATTTGAAAATGAACTCAAATTCTAATTTTTGGGATTTCAAAATTACTTTTAAATTTTAAATAAAAGATGAAAATCTCAAAAATAAAAGTTGTTCATTTTGTCAAGATCTACAACTTTCATTTAGGAAGTTTTTCATGAAACCAAATAATTTTTGAATTGGAGTTTAAAACTCAAAAGGGGACACTTTTCGCTTTAAAGAACTTTTGAAATTACTTAAAATTTTATTCAAAAACTTGAAAAACTTTATATACCAAAGTTGTAGAGCTCAAAGATATGCACAAACTGTATTTTTGGAGTTTTCCCAAATTTTGAATATTTTGAGGTGAAATTGAAAAGGGGGCAGTTTCACTTTGAAATTCAAGATTTTGAAATGGATTTTCAAATTGGATTTTTGGGCAAATAATTAATGATGTTGTGGCACTTTTTTTTCAAACCTAACCAATAGAACACCTTCAAAGTACAAACTTCATACTTTGAAATAGTGCCATTGGTTAGCAACTTTTATTTATAAAATTAATTATGGTTAGCTCATCAAAATTGAAATTGATATTCAAATTCCAACACTTAACCAACTAGGGTTAGGGTTGGGATTCGAATTCCGAATTCAACTTTGATTCTTTCTTTTACATCATTTGACTTGTAAAACTTGGTTAGGGTGTAAGCTAAGGTTAGCCAAGCACTTGTACACACCAAGGTTGCTTTTATTTGGTTGCTTTTATAAACAAGAGTAAAATTGTGAAGAAGGTTTAATGACATGCACATACGCATATGATATGAAAGAGCTCAACCAACCCTAGAAATTGATAAACTCATTTTGGTTGTTTGAATTAGTGTTCTCTAATTATGAATGCTCATGCAATGATGATGATGACATGGCAGGTTTAGGCTAACGTAACACCGGGGTGTTACATCTTGGAGACGACGACGCCTCGGCGGCCAGCTCTCCGTGGCATCCTGCTCCGGCGGGGGGCTCGACGGCTCCCTCTGCCCACCCTTCCTCGCCCTGGCCCGGTCGTCCTCTCTATCCCCCCTCACCCCCTTTCCACCACGGGTCGGCTCGATGGGGGGCGTTCCAAGGCCCGTCGTTGGGCGGACGATGGCTCGATGCGGGGAAGGTCGCCGTGAGCTCCCCAACCTCCTACCTCGACGTGATCCGCCTGGGGCCACCGGGTTCGGGTAAATCGCCCCTCGCTGGAGCATGTCGTGTCGCGCCTCACCGTCGGAGGGCTCGCGTCGGCCGCTGCCGAGTGGGCGAGCGACCCAGGCTGGACTTCCCATCGTCACCGGGAGGTGCGTGCAGTGCTCTCTGGGGCAGGCGCTGTGCACGGGGTGCAACCGCAGGACGGGCCGGGCCGCGGCCGCCCCGAGCTAGCGCACGGCGGCTTCGCCCGCCCCGTGGAGGGTCGATCCCTGCCGGCGAAGCCGTTTAGGGCGCCGCGGACGGGCCTGGCCGCAGCGCATCTCCGCTCCGGACGCCGACGGCCTGGCGTGAGGTCTTGTCGCTGGAGTCGGTTGGTGGTGCCGGTGGGGCACGCCCCCACTGTCCCGCGCACCGGCCACCAGCGGCCCCCAACCGCTACCCTGCGGATCTTCGTGGGAAGTGCTTCAACTATCTCTCCACCGTGCACAGGGTGGCCACACGCAAGCTGCTCCACGTTGCTCTCCGCCGCAAGGGGTTCCGACACCTCGCACGTGGGATCGTGTGCAGCGGCGGAAAGGTGCCTCTTTCCGGCCCCAAGACACTCGGTGCCCCAGATGGATGGCCGTTACGCCGCCCGCCCGGGAGCCTACCCATGGCGGCACGCCGTGGTGCGGCCGGTGCGGCGCCGGGTGTGGCTGCGGCGGATGCCTAGTGCGGCTTCGCGGTGGCAAAGAAGTGGGCGCGCTGGCGACCGAGACGGCACCGACGTCGGCGCCAACGGAAGGGGGACGGCATCGCGGCAAGCAACAAGTGTCGCCATCGACAGCCATGGGCGGCGGCCGGCCGGGCTCAAGCGATGCCGGAGCCGCCACGGTGGCGCGTGGTGTGCCTCCCCGAGCCCGGCCGCTTGCGCAGCGATGCGTGGGCGTGGGTCCTCCCGCATTGGTCGTCTTTTTTCGATCCAATGCCGCGAGGAGTTTCGCCGCTGCGCTTCGTCGTGAGCCGCCTGTTGAGGCCGCCTCCCGGAGATTGCGGGAGCTGCTCTCGGCGGCGGCCGCTCCCCGCCCGGCCCGCTGGTGCGGGAGCTACCACAGCTCACGCCTCCCGCCGGGTGGACGTCTCGCCCGGTATGCGCCCAACGGGAGCACCGGCGTCTGCGCATGGGATGGGCGTCCCACCCACCTTCGCCCCTCGGAAGTGGCCCCCAGCCTCGGGATGCCGAGTCGGTGGTGGACACTCCGCCTAGAGGACCCCGCCGGTGGCTACCCCACTTCGGTGGATGTGGTCTAGGCGGGGGGTGGCCACTGGTGAGCCGCGGACACCCTCGCAGACCCATCCATGGGCACCGCGCACTCGCCCGGAGGCACGCTCGGAGCAACGCCACCCGCCAGGCTTCGGGCGTCGCCCTCGCCGCCGCTGCCAGACCCGGCTCGCCGCCCGGTGGAGATTGGGGGCAACGACGACTCCGCCCAACACCGGCTCGACCGCTTCATCAACAAGGTGTCACGGAAGGCGGACCCTCCGCCCGATCAGCCGAGCCCCCCAAGCAGCCAGCTCCCAAGCCAGTCTTTTGCCATGGCGGAGCAGGCGGTTGGCAGCTCAGCCCCTTTCTCGAGTGCCGGCTTCCAAGCGAGGTGAGATACTCGTCATGCAGCGCATGGGCTACACCCAGGGCCCATCTGCGCCGTCCGCGTCGGAGCTGGAGGCCTACAACATGCTCTACGGCGGCACCATGACGGCGTCCAACGTCGAAGCGCTGGAGGCGCTCTTCCCGGCCGTTGGAAGGGAGGCGTCCAGTCGGCCGCGAAAGCGCAAGGCCACCTCCTAGGTCGTGCCGCCGCGTCGTTGTTGGTTGTCCCTTTTATGTAATATCAAAACAAGAGGTCTTTAGTTAGGATGGTCCAGCTACGTTGTGTTGTTGACCTCCTTTGGCGCCGCTTCGAAGTGCGTCGTACGGTTGTTTAAACTCTTCTTCTTAATACAAAAGATACGCAAATCTTTTGCGTATTCGAGAGAAAAAAAAAAGCTAAGGATGCCCATGAACAAACATGTCACGTTTAAAAAGCTAGATCAATGACGGGTATCATAAACTTTACCAAACGAGAAAAAAAGAAGGAGAATAAAACAAAAAGTCATGTACTGTATGTGTGGCTATAATTATGCTTCAAGGAAGAACAATGTAATCGCTAGCTTAAAGATAGGTACGGTGCCCGTCAACATTAAAGCTTTATTTGCAGACACTGCTGCTAGTGCATGCTGCTACTATCTCAGCAACCGCAAATAAAGCGGGATGGTGTACTAGCTAATAGTAATTCATAGAGTTTGTATTCATTGATCAGGTCGATGTATGCATGAGCATGACAGCCACCGCACCACACCGCACCGCCGGGGAAAGAAAGCATGATAGCTACCCTCCGCAGAGCGAGAGTTCAATTCATCGATCAGAGGCCCCCGGTAGTCGTGAATGTCGTAAGTCAGGCGTGTCATAATTTGTTAGATATGTATTTGTTTACTGTTGAAAGTACGACGTGATACACTTTTTAATATCCTAGTCCATATGTTATAAACTCACTGTTTTAAAACTTATATTTTTGCCAGAGTTTTATCAAGGTGTGATGTCGTTTTTTCTCACCATATTTTCTCTGACGACTACCGCGGTTTGCCAAACACGGGACACGGTAAATTTTGGACATCAACCCAAACTAGTGTGCATTGTAATACGGAGGAAGTATATCCCATCCACGCCGACCGAACTGCATGCATGCGTGCATGTTTCCCGGGCGCGCGCCGCGATTCAGTTCGAGAGCCACATGTGTACGTGTGCATGTCTTTTCTTTTTCCCTGATGAGGAAGCCAAGCGAACGAACACGTACGTACACCGAGGCGTCTCTCTTCTGGATGGATCTCGTCAAGCGGCACGTACCGGCCCGCTGCTGGCCACATCGATCACTCTTCTGGATCCATCGATCGGTGATCGTGTTACACGTACGAACATCATCCCAGACGACGACGTATACATTCTTTAGTTTGGACGTGTACTATAGTAGTAGTGCACCTCATTAATAGTTAATAGTAAGTTAGTAGTACGTACTTGTACATATCAAGTATATATACTAGCTAGCGACAAACTGTCATGAATATACCGCCGTCGATCTCGGTGTATACGTGTCACTAATATGTGTCTCCAACTCCAACTTTTGTTGCCGTTTTCAGTAATAAGCAAGTATTCCTAACTCTAATTCAGATGGCCATTCCATTAGCCTTTCTTGCGATGGTGAGACGTACGTGTGGCCGCTGCGCGCCTTCAAGAGTCGCCATGTCCAAGCGACGCAGTGCACCGTCCCGCCGGAGAGAGAGAGAGAGAGAGAGACTGCACGTTAAGTCGTTAGACTAACCGCACTGGGTCCTGGGACTCTCGTCCGGGGAGCGCCCCGTCAGCCGGATACCGGAAAAAATGGCTGCAGCGGCGTCCGGGAAAGGGCTGCGACATCCGGAATCTCGCGCGACGCACGCCAAAGCTGGCGGGGTAGCGCTCGTCCTGGACGAGCCTGCGTGGCAGGCGCGGGTCCCACCTCACCACCGCCGAGGAGGAGAGAGAGACCCCAGCCGCCTCGGCGTCGCGGCCCTGGCCGCCGGCCCCACCTCGCGCGACCGCCGAGGAGCGAAGGGAAGAGGAGGAGCCGCCCCAGAGGAAGGGAGAGGGTGAAGGGCCGCCGGAGCAGCCAATCATGCGGCCGCCGCCAAGGCCGCCATGGCCGCCGCGGCTCCGCCGTGGGCTCGCCGTGTCGCGCCGCATCCGAAGGCAGCCGCGCCCCTCGGGACGGGCGCATTGTGGCTCGTGCTACGATCGCCTTCGCCAGCTCGCCGGCCGAGCTCTCCGCGCCGCACGCAGCGAAACTGGCCGGGCGCAGTGGAAGCGCTTACGCGGCGTTGCCGTGCGCTTGCGGCCTCTGCGTGTGCTCGCCCGGGCCAGCAGCCAGGCCGGCCTCGCGCTCCTCGGGCTGCGGCGCCAAGGCGCTTCATCGGCCGCTCGCTCAGCTGCATGCCGCTTTGCCGCGATCGCTTCGCCACCGCTTCAGCACCGCCAGAAGTGGCCTTTCGGCCGCCGTGGCGCCCACTTTGCTCGCGCGCAAGACTTGTGGCCTTGGCACATTCCCCCGGGCGCCTCGCGCCATGGCCAAGGAAGGGGCCCATCCCATCCGTGGTATGACCGGCGAGCCGAGGAGGAGAGAGGGAGGAAAGAAGGAAAGAGAAAGGAAGAGGGCGCGGGGGGAGGAGGAAGAGAGAGGAGCAGCGGGCGGCGGGGAGGGAAGAGGAAAGAGAGGGAGGTTGCCGCCGCCAAGGCTGCCGCCTCGCCGCTGGGCCTGCCACGCCCGGGGCTGCTCGGGCCGGCGGTGGGGAGGCCCCTGCCGCCGGCGCGGGGAGGCCTGCTCACCGGCGGTCATGCTCGGCGGTGGGGAATATGTGGGGAGAGAGCGGTGGTAGGTGGGGAGAAAAGGATAGAGGAGAGAGAAAAACTGAGTATGACATGTAGGTCCCACATGTATAGAGGATGGGGTATAAAGGATGATGAGTGCGGAAGAAAGTAGTATAGAGAAGATATTCTCGCTGACCAGGAAGGAATATTCCTTTTGGAGTATGGTTTTAGAGGACGAAGAGTGCGGATAGCCTTAGCACACGTACTGTGCTGTTGCACACAGATGCCGGCCGCTACTTGAACATTAGCACAAGACAGCCATGTGTTCCATGCATACATGGCCGTGACGAACGATATGCTTTGACATATATGCGAATCTATATATATTACATTATTGCTATATTATTTGTGTATCTATCTATGAATTGAAATGAATTAAATGAACACGATCGATTGTTTTCCTTCACTATTCGATCGATCACCTTTGCTCCTGAAATGGACGTCTGATTCCGGCGTCTTCCCTTGCTGTCCTTGTCAGGTGACCAGACCAGCAGCTGATTCGGTCTCCATCCAAATGCATTAATTGTGGTCCAGCTTAATTGGTTGAAAAATCTGGGTGTGTGCGTGTCTTTTAATCAAAGTCGGTATTGTACATCTAGAGAGGGTAGGAGATACCACAGTGGAAACAACCAGGAAAGATGGGTGAAAATGATGCATATAGACTATAATGGTAGCTCCAACTTTTTACACAGTACTATATTGGTAGCTCTAACTTTCTTTTTACCAGTCATAGTAATTTTTTACTATAGTACCAGAGTCAGAGGAAAAACTGCTCTGACGACCCTAGTAAAAATAAAAACGAAAGAAGGCGCCAAAAGCTAAGTTGTCAATGCTTTGGCGATTTCGCTAGTACTTTTGAGGAGCCAAAGTCAAACTGAGCCATCCATATATAGACCACATATGTCGCCGAGGGGATATTCAATAGCAGCAGTGTCATTCTATCGGACTTGGATCAATTTTGAATGCATGAAGCATGCATGATGAAATGGAAGCTATGGTATCCCTAATTACTTAGAAAAAACAATATTATCGATACTTTAAACAGAAATATATAAATTGATGCATGTTGTTGGATGTCATGACGAACTTTGAATATAACTTATCAAATTATTTATCAAAATTTGTTTTATCTATTTTATCAAAATAGGCTTGTTATTTCTGGAGGTAGAGAGTGATGCTGATGCACACCATGCATTTTCCAAAGCAGAACCCGAGTCTGAAACGTTCATATAGGATAATCCACTGGCAAACAGCATATGCCCTTTATATTGCCAGCCTCGCATTGCGTTTTTGTACAGACTACTGGCTAGCGTTTGCTGCGTGTAGCTTAAGCAACTTTGACAATCAAATGCAAAATTGAACGGGCATATTATGTCTTTTGGCGGGGTTCTTAGGCCTTTAATTTGTAACTCATACTATGACAGTACTCCCGGCCTCCCAAATTATTTGTTGTTTTTCGGTTTTTTCGTGCCACAAGTTTGACTCGATTTATAGAAAATAGTACCATATTTATATCTTTAAATAATTTTAAAAAACTAGATTCAAAGATCTTTCGATGATACTAATTATGATATTAATCGGTAAAACTTATTATTTATAAAAATTACGGCAATTGTTTCTTGGGAAGCGAAAGCGATAGATACTTTGAAACCCGGAGGAGTATATATAAGAAAGAGCTCGCCGTTTAAAGCACAGCCTGCGCGGGCGCGGCAAATGCCGATTGCCGATTGCCGATCGCTGGTCGCCGGGGCGGTTGGAACAGTGGAAGCCAGCCGATCTAACAGGCGCCTCTGTGCAACTTGTAGCCGGCTGGGATCCGATAGATGTTGCTTTGAATTTGATAGTGATCCGTTTAGTTCTCACCACAATTATCGCATGATTTATAAGATTTGGCTGATAAGCCAAAACACTATAAAAACAATTGATTTTTTTATAGAAAATATTGTTAATTTATAAACTGAAATGACTATTGAACTAAAATGAATAGGCCCAATCGCAGAGCACCCGTTTGCCAATGCAAAGCTGCCGGCCGTTGGGCGTTAGAAGTTGGGCTACCCAAGATATATTAGGCCTTGTTTAGTTCGCATGCAAGTTGCAAGATTCTCCACTCTCTCTCCATCACATCAATTTCTACCCGCATACATGGAGCATTAAATGTTAGTAAAAAATAACTAATTATACGGTTTAGTTGTAAATCACGTGACGAATCTTTTTGAGCCTAGTTGGTGCACGATTGGACAATATTTGTCAAATACAAACGAAAGTGCTTCAGGAGTTCGAATGCAAGTTATTTGAACAAGGGCTTAGTACAATTACAGCACGCATCCCACGTGCCTTGCACGGTGCACGCACCGGGAGGAAACGACGTGACGTGACGTGAGAGCCCCGCCCCGCCCCGCCCGAGTCGTCTTTGCACGGCCACACCCGTCACCGTCGCTCACTCGTCCGCCGCCTCTTCGATCGTTCTGCAGAACTTGCTGGGAAATTTCATATGATTCAGTTCCAACTTCGAAACTACCTAGAGCTAGCTAGCACTATCGGAATCAAGACGCTCGTGAATCTGAGTTTAACTCGGCTAATTAGAGTTCTCATGTCGAATTTGTTCATATGCATGTATGCATATATACACAACAAGCGCCTATATTTGTACTCCATTTTGTTTTTCTAAAAAACAAGACTTCCATCTACTCACTCTATCTTAAAACATTTGCCGTTTTCGTTTTTTGAGAAACAATTATTGGTAACTTTTATAAATAATAATAGTATCATAATTAGTATCATTAAAAAGATGTTTGAGTCTAGTTTTTTTTAATAAACATATTCTGAGATATAAATATTATACATATTTTCTATAAATCAAATTAAATTTATAGCATAAAAACTAAAAACAATAATAGGGACGAAGAGAGTACTTATTAATACTTCCTCAGTCCACAATTTTTTTCTTTTACAATTGTAGCATTCTACCAAGTCAATTCTATCTCAAATTGGACTCAAGTGTATTCAAAAAATTAGTGTTGTTTATGATGGCAATAATGAAAATTGGATTTACCCTGAACTATTTTTTAGCCCGCGAACTACAAGGGACAAACTTAGACCTCCATAGACACATACATACACGTAAACCACTAACCTATCTCTATAAGCGCATCCAAAATATAGATCGAGCCGATAGATCTCTGATATGAATGAAAAACTGGGGTTTCAGAAGAAGAAAGAAATACGCGCCGCATTTGCCACGTCCCATCAAGATGGCGATACTCAGCTCCACTTGCCTATGAGTCAAACCTTAGCCTGGAGTCTGCTGGACTTCAACTTTGGGGTGCATCCAAAGGCAAAGCCGAATCGATTTGAAAAGAAAAAAAAAAGAAAAAACCTTCATAGCGGAATCGAATCAGAATCGAATTGGCGAACGGGAATATTTTGCACGTTGCGTGCATCGCGTGCGCGAGCGCGACGCGGCAACGGCACCGATACGTGAGGTGTGGGGGTGCGGCTCGCACGGGCGGGCGTGCCCCCCGCCACGGGTTCCATCGGGTTCCCCGCGTGCGACGCGGGTTTGTTTGGTTTCACACGCTGTGTGTCGATGAGACACAGAGAATTTTTTCTGAAAACAAAATTGTGCTTCCTCTTCTAGATATCTGCACTGCAGTATCTTTGAGAAATTTCCTAAAAAAAAGAAATCTTGGAGGAAATAAAGATATGCCTCTATATATGTCATCTTTTCGAGCTGGAAAGTGTATTTCATCATTATAATTCGATCGATCTGGAGCTTTGTTGCTTACAAGTTTTATTCCAGAACCTGTTCTGACCATTAATAAGGCAGCTGGAGAACGAACAGCTGCTGCCCGGTTAGCTACCGCCACTTGTGCTATTACTTGCTCTTATTAGTAGATTTTATTTTTCCTTTATATAAGCACCTCTTTCCGCGCATACGAAGCAAACGGTGTTCCAGCATTTGCTGCTCGTTATTATCATAAACAGATCACTGTAAACAGCTCTCCAAAGAAGACTTCGAGTGTTGTTCCAGCGTACCGTTGTTTAATGGATTCACTTATTATTGGTCTATATACGGAGTACGGAGATTTTTATATACATATATACTCCTACTTTAGAAATGGTCAAGTGTTGTTGATGTTTAGAAATGAAGAAATCCAACTTCTTTTTCAACGCTTTCCATTTTTATAGAGGCGCATCATTTTTATTTTATTTTATTTTATTTTGGGGTGCGGTGGTGGGGGACTAGCTCCGTTCGTTGTATCTTTGCCGTTGCCGTTTTACCAGGCTTGTTCCACTCTCTTCAGTGGAGTATACTAATGATGACAAGTACACGAGACAAACGAGCTTAGCGAGATAGTAGTATACTATACTATAGTTCTAATTTGGTCATTACGTAAACAAAACTTTAGTAATCTATACTTTAGTTTCAAACTATTCGAACATATGGACTAAAACATAGATTTAGATTTTTAGGCTACAGCCTAACTAATTGTTAGTCTCACATTGTATAGTGTATTTATCCAAACAGTAATATACTCCATCCATTCTAAATTATAAGATATTTTATTTTTATATCAAATTTGAGCACTCATCTTATTTAATTTTTTTTATAAAATATTATATTTTTTAGTTCTTCAAAAATAACTTAAATTTAGCTATATTTGTATAATTTTTTAATAAGATCATGGTCAAATTTAAAATTAAAAAAAATCAGACGTCTTATAATTTGAATGAAGAAAATACTCAACTTTAGCCATATACTCTCTCCATCCTAATTAAAATGCATCAACTTACTCTCTCTATCCTAATTAAAATGCATCAACTTCGGCTACTCCTATGTATCTAGACAAGTGTTTGCCTAGATACACAACCAGAAGCTAATTTATTCGAAGACCACGTGAATAAACGGTTATCTAAATTCTTGTTGAACTTCCAACTAGTCCATGCATCATCATATAGAAAGGAGTTAACAATTAATGCCCATACATACAGAGGCCCCAAACCGTCTTGTGATTCACAAATCTCACCAAAATTTTAATTTTAATTTGGTGACTGCTTTGCACCTTTAGAAGTTTGAACCCAATGCCAGTTCGACTCACATCTCAGACATACCAGCGCTAATCATTTCGTACGGCAATTGGGAAATCAAATTCTGGTGCAAAAATGAATGAAGAATATACGGAGTACCAAAAAAGGAAGGATAATTCCGGTCACCATCATTTGAAAGCACGAACTTTCGCTGCTGGTGCAGCCACCCAACCGACCCCAGCTGTCATTGAGTGGAAATTGCCGGGCCCACACGTCTGGCTCTCAAGTGAGTCCGAGTAGGGCGCGTCTTCCCCCCGCAGCCGCGGCCGGCCACCGCGCGAGATACATAAATACGGGGACGGCCGCGGCGGCAAACCAAAGCCCCCCCAACACTGCCCCAGCCAGCCGCAAAGCCAACTCGATCACCGGCGGTACGGTAGAGGAAAATTGCCCCGTCGCTCCCGGCCATTACAACGGCGCCGGCCGAGCAGACGCCGCCGCCACGATGCCGCCCGCCACCGGCGCCGTCGCATCCGCCGCCGCCGACTCTCCCCCCCGCCGCCGCGACCGTGCTCCTCGGGAGGTACGAGCTCGGCGGCCTCCTGGGCCGCGGCGCGTCGGCCAAGGTGTACCTGGCGCGCGACCTGCTCACCGGCCGGTCCGTGGCCATCAAGTCGTTCCCGAACCCGCGCGCCGCCGCCGACCGGCCCGTGGCCATCGAGCGGGAGGCGGGCATCCTCCGTCGCCTCCGGCACCGCCACGTGGTGCGGCTCCACGAGATCCTGGCGACGCGCAAGAAGGTCCACTTCGTGCTGGACCTCGCCGCCGGCGGCGAGCTGTTCTCGCTGGTGGACGCGTCGGGCCGCATGACGGAGGACCTGGCGCGGCACTACTTCCGGCAGCTGGTGTCCGCCGTGCGCTACTGCCACGCGCGCGGCGTGTACCACCGCGACATCAAGCCCGAGAACCTCCTCCTCGACGAGGACGGCGCGCTGAAGGTGGCCGACTTCGGGCTGGGCGCCGTGGCCGACATCGCCGCCGACGGTACTAACGGCAGCCTCCTCCGGCACACGATGTGCGGCACCCCGGCGTACGTGGCCCCCGAGATCCTGTCGCGGAAAGGGTACGAGCCGGCCAAGGTGGACATCTGGTCCTGCGGCGTGGTGCTGTTCGTGCTGGCGGCCGGTTACCTCCCCTTCAACGACGCCAGCCTGGTGAACATGTACCGCAAGATCTACGCGGGGCGGTTCCGGTGCCCCGCGTGGTTCTCGCCGGCGCTGCGCGACCTGCTGCGGCGCGTGCTGGACCTGGACCCGTCGGCGCGCCTCGACGCGGACGGCATCGTGGCGCACCCGTGGTTCCGCCACGGCGCCAGCGACGAGGGGAGCTGGGCCGCCTGATGCACGGCGGCGGAGGCGGGGAAGAAGAGGAGGAGGCGTGGTTCGGGCCGGCGGAGTCCAAGGCGGACGATGACGACGCTGACAGGGAGGCGACCGCGTTCGACATCCTCAGCTTCTCCCCGGGGTCCGACCTGTCGGCGCTGTTCGCCGGCGCCGGGCGAGGCGGCAAGGAGCGCGTGTTCGTGGGCGAGCCCGCCGCGGCCGTGCTGGCCCGCGTGGACGCGGCCGGGCGGAAAGGAGGGTACCGCGTGCGGAGGGACGGGAAGCGGGCGAACGCCATGTACGTGGAGGAGGAAGAGGGCGGCGTGGTGGTCGCCAAAGTGAGCGTCTTTCGGCTCGCGGACGCCGTGTCCGTGGTGGAGGTGGTGATGGGCGACGGCGCCGACGCCGCGCTGTTCTGGACCGAGCTGCTGGAGCCGGCCGTGAAGCCCCCGGCGCTGAGCTGCTGAGGGGTGAAGCCGCGCGCATGTGGCCGGCCGCCGCCGCCGCGTTCTGCGATGTGTGTGTGTGTGTGTGATTCTTTTGTTTCTTGTTGATATATATGAGATATATCGCGTTTGTTTGGTGCCGGCGCACTCTGCTGCGCTCGATCGGGCCTCGCCGGAACCATCATCGTCTGTAAAATACTACTACCCTCGTGTTGAGGCTATGGCATTAAAGCAAGCAAGGGAGGAACAAGAAGAAGAATTGCAACTGACGACGCTTTGGATTGACTGTGGCAGTAGAGTAGAGTAGGGAGTAGCCGAGCTCGTACGGTACGGCAACGCCACCTTGATTCCATGAATCTTTGCTTCTTCGTTTGGCAACAAGTCAAGAACTACCGCTGTCTGTGTAGACGGGTAACGATGAAGATTGACCTCCATCGCTCTAGTATTACTACTCCAAACTACTAAGTGCCAAGAGCTCCAAAAGTCAGCGGCCGGCCGGCTATGTGGAATTGAAAAAAGCACAAGTTGCAGAAGAAAGAGAGCAGCAGCAAGCAGCAATTCGTCCGTCCGTCAGTCAGTCGGTGGCGCGCACAACACATGGCCCCGGCACCGGATGGATTAGCAGAAGATTGCAGGGAGTGAAGACAAGGAGGAAGACAGACAGCCGCAGATGAAATGAACGCGCACAGCCCGCGGCGGCGGATGTGGCGCGTATCAGCCAGCCGATATCGATCAACCACCGAGGTGAGGACGACGAGGACATCCTCCGCCTCCTCCTCCTCCTCCTCCTATCAAATCTGGCTGGTGGGATGGTGGTGCCCCGCCGCACGGTGGCTTTGCCTAGTTGCCTACCGTACCGTACCATCACCACCGGCACAGCAAACGCGGCACCGGACGGAGGTTCCGGTCCGGCTTCCCAACAGCTTCCGTGCAGTGCCGTCCGCGTCGCTCGCGCGTGGGATTGATTCCCTTCCCGCCGGGACCTGCCTGGACACTGGACCGACAGCGCGGGAGACGAGACGAGACGAGTGGTTTGGCGCGGCCTACACGAGCAGGGAGCAGGGCGTCGCCAGCAACCCACCTACCTAACGTTCCTGTTCCTGCGTTGGCCAACAGTTGGTTGCTAGTATTGTTTTTCATCAGAAGAAGAAGAAGAAAAGTTTCACCTTGTTCATCCCTTGTCGCCTTGCCATTGCCATTTGCCTGGTCCCAGCATCGGATGCCAATGTGCTGTCGCATATTCCGTTTTCTCCCACCCACACCACACCCACACCCCCCCCCCCCCACCCACCCACACACACACACACACATAGAATTTTTTTTTTAAATAATATTTTTTTAAGATTAAATGCGGATGTAGCATCTGATTAAAAAGAATTGTGAGTTTGGTAGTCTGTCGGCCTCTGGATGGCCGATTTCCCATTTATCGGCGTGTGGAGGGCTGACTAAGTATTTCCTCGGTAAAGGCGACATTAGTGTCCTGACAAAAGCCGGCACCTCGGGCCCGGTGGGCCCCGCCTGCCGAGAGGCTATGTCGGCCCCCCGGGCCGACCGAGGCCGGTCGGCCCGTCCGGTCGCCGACAAGTCGCCGGGGCCACGGACTGTCGGCCCTCCCCGGCCGACCGAGTCCCGTCGGCTCTCCCCCGGCCGACCGAGGGCCTGTCGACCACGGCCGGCCGACACCTCCCATTTATCCACCAGCCGCGTCTTTCTCACGCCTTGGCGAGCGCCTCTCTCTCTCTCTCTCCGGTAGGCTCGGGGGCAATCACGGCCGCGGCCTCCCTCGCGGCGGCCACCGGGATCAGGTGGTGGCCGGGAGGTGCCGCGCCGCCGCCGGGCCTCGCAGCCCCCCACGCCCGCCCCGGCCGGGCGTGCTCCATCGCGCCGGCCCGCACTGTGCATGTTTCTTCCTCTTTTTTTAGTTGAGATAGTTGTAGTTAGATTTTATGGTTAGTATTTTCTGAGTTAGATTTTAGGGTTAGTTTTAGTAGGATTTAGTTAGATTTTAGGGTTAGTCCGAAAGGTCCTAAATGGCTAGAGGGGAGGGTGAATAGCCTAATTTAAAAACTACAAAAGCACTAGAGCAAATTTGTTAGTAAAACAAATGGCGAAATGCGGTTTGCTCTAGCTCTAATTGTTAGGCAAGCCACCTAATATCAATTCTAGTAAATTATGATCACTATGTCACACAATGGCTATGTCACTACCTTACCACTAGTGAGCAAGAAGCTTAGCTAAAAATTAACTACAAGAGCTACTTCTACTCAACTAGCTACAACTACTACTACACAAGTAAGAATGAATAAATACAATGTAGAGAGATGATTTTTTATACCGCCCGGTTGTAGAGATGATAAGCCAATCACTAAAAGTGGAATCACACTATATATATATATCAATGAAATCCAATCAATCACCGGAGACAAGATGACACAATAATTTTTCTTCCGAGGTTCACTTGCTTGCCGGCAAGCTACTCCCCGTTGTGTCGACCAACACTTGGTGGTTCGGCGGCTAAGAGGTGTTGCACGAACCTCGCCCACCACGGGCACGGCAAGAACCTACCCACAAGTGAGGTAGCTCGATGACACGCGCAATCCACTAAAGTTGCCTTTTGTAATCTCCACGGGAAGGCACAAGAACCCCTTACAAATCCTTGATTGGGGGCGGACACAATCACCAAATCCCCTCACCAATCAACCAAGCACCAACCGTCTAGGTGACGGCAATCACCAAGAGTAATAAGAAATCCACAATCACAACAATTACCTAGTGCCACCAAGAATGCAAGCTCAAAAGCGCAAGACTAGGGTTTTCCCTCAATCCTCTCTCAAAGTAGCCACGAGCTAGGAGAAGGAGAGGAGAGGAGAGGATGCTCTTGAAGCTCTCAAATCTCACACTAGAGCTCGATCTCTCACTTAGAATGAAGCACCAATGCTAGGGAGTGAGAGAGTTGGGAGAGGAGGGAGAGCTTGTTCTTCTTCTTGTTCTTTCTCCTTTTTGATTTTGAGTGGTGTGCTCTTTTTGTTGGGAGAGGGAGAGATGAAATACTCGGGTTGAGCGCTCACTTAGGAAGTTCGGTGGTCACCACCGGAAGTTACGGACCACTTAGATCTAGCCGTTGCGCGAGAGAAACTAGCCGTTTACGGGTTGCCGGAACTTCCGGTCAACACCCGAACAAAAAACGACGCAACGGGCGCACTTTGAAAACGGCCCTACCGGAACTTCCGGTTGAAGACCGGAACCAAATACTCGCGACGACAACGCTTTGGCGCTAAGAGAGTCACCAGGAAGTTCTGGTTTCGGACCGAACTTTCGACAGTAACTTCGGGGCATCTTCCCAAGGCCATAACTCCTTCATCCGGTCTCCAAATAAGGCGCTCCATATATGATTTTTGACCATCTTGACGAGAGGAACGCAATAGTGAAGACCATTCTATCTTTTGAGACCTTTTACCGAAAGGATAATTTTGAGTGCCAATAAACTCACCACGTCACTAAGCGCAATGCATATGCAAAAGAGATTCACACTTAGTGGCACTAGGTAACCATTGCAATTAAAGATTTCCCCTCTTTATAGTACGGTTATCTATCCTAAATCCGATCACGCACTCTATTGCGTCTTGACCGGCAAAACAAAATAGCTCCTATTAAATATACCTTTGCCTTGAGCCCATTTTATTTTTCTCTTCTTTTATAAATGTGGAGCACTTGATCATCGCCATCCATCATCTAGCTCCATCACTTGGTGTGTACCAATCTATCTTGTAAATCACTCATGACAAGAATTAGTACACATAGGTTTCATCAATTATCAAAACCAAACTAGAGCTTTCATAGTCTTGTACTTAAAATTTAGGTATAGTTTTAGTAAGATTTAGTTAGTTTTAGGGTTAGATTAGGTGTAGAATATTTAAGGTTAGATTAGGTGTAGAATATTTATTAGAATTTTAAAATATATTTTTTGAGGTAATTATAGTATGATTTTCGTAATGTTAACCACACAATTTGAATATCTATGTTATTTAGATTGGGATGAGTTAATATTAAGATTTAGATTATTTTAATTGTACTTTAGGTTATATAGATGGTGGTTACGGTGGAAATTTTAGATTCATATTTTTAATTATATAAGCGATATTAATCTAATATTTTTATAATATTGGACCAGGAATGTCGTTCAATTTAGTTCCTTTTCAGAATTTACTATGGGAGCGGTGAAATCGAGATATGGGGACAAGTGGGGTAGACCTTAGAGAGTTTCAGTTCTTGGACACGCAACTGAATTCCCCGCTAGATTATAGCCGGAGGCAACTTTTTAGCCCTGGCTGCATGAATATTTTGAAGTTGCTCCCTCCCGGCATCGTTTCAAGATTAGTATGTTGGTGCCTAAGAAGCGAGAGAATGGGTGGAGATGGGAGTTGTATGAGGCCAGTAACACGAAGAAATGGCATTTTCTCGTGTCTAAGGCGTTGGAGCGTCGATATAACAATATCATGCTTGTTGTTTTACGGAGGGTGGCATGCGGGCAGAGAGTAGTAATGTAGGTGAAGAACATGAAAATGTTGAGCCCACACCAATGGAGGACACATATGTTTCCCATTCTCAGGAGGTTGATAACATTGCACAGGATACAACACAGGAACAATATGTGATTCATAGCACCACGGAGGATGCAACAGAGGAACAATACGGTCAATCCATTGAAGGCGATCGGGGCGAGGAGGAGGATGAAAGAATCGTCGAACATATGGAGCTGGATGATGCGGAGCACATAGCATATGTCGATGAATTTGCCGGTAGGAGCTTTGACAATGAGACCGACATCCCTGAGGATTGGATCCACATACCACCAGATTCCATGACGGTCGATGATGGTCATCATTCGTCGTGGGAGTATTCTAGAAATGAGGTCGGACAAGGACAGATGTTTCATGACAAGATTCATCTGCAAAGACGCAGATTCGACGATGGGCTTTTTTGAAAAGAAACAGATTTTGGGTGGTTATATCTAACCCGACGACATGGGACGTGAAGTGTGTCACCCCAGGTTGTACTTGGCGTGTTCATGCTCATATGGCACGTACAGAGACTAACTTCACAGCCACTATTGTGCAACCACACAATTGCTTGCTGCAGACAACGCTTATGAAGCACAGGAACATGACGGCTGACTTTGTGGCAAAGGAAATGTATGGGGAAATTATTGAAAACTTCGGTATGTCTCCTTTTCGGATAATGCTCGCTATTCGGAATAGATTTGGGTATGAGATATCTTATGATATGGCGTGGAGAGCAAAACAACTAGCTTTGGAGAGAAGGTTCGGTACGTTCAAGGACTCATATCACCACTTACCAGCCCTTCTAGAAACCATTCAAGCCAGAAATCTTGGGACTATAATTGATTATGATGACTATATAAACGAGGCAGGGGACCGTGTGCTTAAACGGGCATTTTGTTCTTTCGGCTGCATGATACAAGCCTTTAAGCATTGCCGACCAGTGCTATGCGTGGATGGTACATTCCTGACTGGGCAGTATAGAGGTACATTGCTCACAGCTATAGGCATCGATGGTAACAACCAAGTTGTGCCTATCGCTTTCGCACTGGTTGAATCCGAGAACAATGAAAGCTGGTTGTGGTTCCTTAAGTTGCTCAAACGAGGTATCGTGGAAGATAGGGAGAATTGTTGTGTACTGCATGATCGCAATGCAGGTTTACTGAATGCAGTGGATAAGTTGAAGAATGGTATGGATCCAGAGGTGCAATGGCCCGATATACAGAGTCGCTGGTGCATTAGGCATCTAGGTACTAATTTCTATAAGCAGTTCAAGAGCAAAAAATTGATGGACCTTTTTAAGAGGCTATGCAAGCAGAACCAGAAAAAGAAATTTGAGTGCCTGTGGGAAAAGTTAGATGAGCTGACGACAAGCCACATGAAAGAAGTGCGTCGTCAACTTTTTGTTGTGCCACGAGAGGAGGAGCCAAAAGGCCTAGATCCAGAGCCTAATGAGCCACGAAGCAAAACTCGTCGACGTAAGGGTGGGAGATCATTGAAGTGTTTCTCAGATTGGATTAAAGAGGAGCCCCGTGAGAAGTGGTCCCTGCTTTATGACACATACGGAGCCCGCTACGGTATAATGACGACGAACCTTGCTGAGGTATACAATTGGTTCTTTGAAAGGTACACGTTCACTTCCTCTAGTTGCAATTATGGAGGGTCTCCCGAGGGGGACAATTGTGTATCTACGCGTTATGCGTTATGAAGCGGCAAGCCTAGTCGCATGAGAATCCACGAGATGACATATGCCCGGAAGATTTCTTCATACCTCGAAGAGAAGAGTGTCAAAGGGTCCATGCATAGGGTGTTTCTTTGTTGGCAACCGGGACCTTGTCTTTGAAGTCATCTTTGCGTGACAAGGGCGGACTTGGTATTGGTCCAAGCGACATAACCATGGAGGTTCAGTTGTGGCCAGAGGATAACATGTGTGAGTGCACATGCAACAAACCCAAGTTGCCTCCAAGAGTTGTTAGGAACGAGTTGGTTGCCGCCCTTCGACGCTTGGCCCAGCGTTGCTTAGAGGGAGTACGACGGGCTTCACGCCGTCGGCGGACATCATTGAGTTGCCTCCACGTGCGGCTCCGGGCTTAGGCTCTGGAGCACCTCGTTCGGCGCCCCGGGGACCGCCCACGACAACTTTGGAGTCTTAGGTACTTCTCTCGGACCTTTCGCTTTCTTGCTACATTGTTACCATATCAAAGCGGCCATAATCTTTAAATTATGTTGTAGGTAACCGGGCTTCTTGCGGCGAGTACACCGAGGGTACGAGCAGCTTTGGGACCTTTTCACGGACAAGTACTCCACCTGCGTACCCGCCCGAGGCCGGGGCCTTCTCGGTTTGTTGGTGCACCACAGCCCACACGGCCGGCCAGAGTACTCGGCCTCTGAGACTTCACCGGGAGGCACGGCGGCGTCGCCCTCCGAGACCAGTTCACTTTTCCTACGGGCCGGCTTCGTCACCGAGCGGTAAGCGCAGCCCCCCAAGCGGGGTCGTCGTGGAGGTTGAGTTTGTATTCATGTATGCATAGGTACCATGGATGTGAACTAATGTACTCTTGGATTTATGCGTATTAGTACATTCAAGCTCATTCAATTGGAGGCAACGCTCAATACGATCCTACGCTTTGCATCGAGGCAAAGGGCGGTGTAAACACAAGCGATCCAACGCTTTGCATCGAGGCCGAGGATAATGCCAAACTGGGCTCACTCCATTACGTTCTCGGGCTTTGCAAAGTATGTGTGGTCGAATCAACCGTGTGCGCATCACAACGTAGCCTTTTTCGGTGAATGGTCGAATCGGCGGTGTCATCAATACAACGTGTTCTTTTTCAGACTAGGGTCCTAGCCCTTTTTCGGTGTATCGTCCCTTCAACGGTGTCATCAATAAACCGTAGCTTTTTCAGACTATACACCTAGCCCTTTCATTGTATGGTCCTATCAATAGAGTTTTGTCGATTTCAAATTAATGCAGTGTCCCCCGGCTAAATAAACTTCAGCACAACATTACACGCCCCCGGCCTATATATGCACCTCCCTTGTTACATGATTTTTAGGCACACTTTGTGTTTGGTAGAGATGTTTGGAGGCGAGGGAGAGGAAAGGGTGAGTCCTCAGGTAGAGGAAAGGGGGGGGGGAAGAAGGGACCTCCCATTGTGTGGGAGGGTTCTCTAGGTCCAGATGATTGGGTGTGAGGATTTTCCACTTGAGGGGAAGAGTGACTTCACTAATGATAGACCTCTCAGGGGGGATATGATAACTTGGGAGAGAGGAGTGGCCCAAATGCCGCCACGGTGAGGGCTGCGTAGTTCGGATGAGCGATGACGAGATTCATGGAGGCCGTCGTTTCTTCGGATGTCCGATAGGATGGGTATTTTCTAGTCGACTATAATCTTGCGAAAAAGTCTAATTTTAAAGGCTTACATGCTTATATGATTTCTCTATTTTCAGGCACCAATGAGGGCGGCGATTGTGGATTCACTAGATGGGTCGATCCCGCTCCTATTTTTCCCCATCAACAAAGTACATCTACTACCTAAAGAAGCGTATCTTCGATCTTGAATTCGAAAAACCGAACCCCCGATCCGGACACGGCGATGATGCGTCTGCGGATGAGGGACTACGCCCTAATCCATATTGTCAATGTCCTTATCACAAAGGGCCTCCTCCTCCTCCTCCTCCACTTTGCCACCTCCACCGCCAACGGGAGGCTACGTCGGAGAGGGCTCAACTCGATTTGCTATGTGGGAACATTATTAGGATCAATCAATGTTTGTGTTATGTATTCGTTGCTTCGTTAAATTTACCTAAGGCATGTTAGGTTTAGTTTGCCACCTCTTTTCCATGCTTTACTAGAGGTCACCACATGCCATTGTTAGTTATCATTACAGGTTGTCTCTTTTTAATTCTCTAAGACGTGCTATGTTCATATAGTCTTATTTGGATTAATATTAACATATGTTTGTCCCTCATAAGTTGCTACTTCGTGTTTTAAAAAAAATTGAATAATTTTTTTTGAGGCGACCCAAAGAAAACAATAATAATAAAAATATTTTACGTAGTTGATGAAAAAATATACTCCCTCTGTCCCTTTTTATTTGTCGTCGTGGCCGTGGGATCGTGCCACAAGTTTGACTTGATTTATAGAAAATGTGTACAATATTTATATCTCCAAATAATTTTGTTAAAAAACTAGATCCAAAGATCTTTCCGATGATATTAATTATGATACTAATCGATGATATTTATTATTTATTAAAATTGCGGTATTTATGTCTCGGGAAGCGGCGACAAAAAAAAAAGGGACGGAGGGAGTATGGAATAAGAGGGGGAGTGCATTTTACATAGTTTAAAGATGAAAAAAATATGTGGAAACTGCATGAAATATAGATATAGGCCGCGGGGGGGCCGACAGGCGTGTATCGGCCTTCCAAGGCCCGATAGGCCCAATCGGCAATCCAAAGGCCGACGGGTCCCCTTTGGGGCGGGCCGATTGGTTACGCCTAGTCGGCCGGTGGGCGGCGGTCGGGCTGTCGGCCCCCCGGCGGCCGACTAGTGATCTACAGGCCATTCACGCGGAATGTCGGCTGCCCTGCAATGCGCGCCACGTAAGCCTATCGGCCTTTGGGCGGCCGGCAGTCGGGTTTGTCGGCAACCACGCGCCCGACAGGCGTCTACTTTTCCAATACTCCTATAACAGCTCCTATATTCACAATTATTCATTAAAAAAATATTATTTTAAAAAAAATTCCACACACACACACAAATCCTACTGGCCGGCGTTCCAATGGAATGGAATGGTATGGGAAGCAGGATGGAGCCAGTGCCCTATATAGGATAGGATTATGATTTTGAGATCTGGAAATCTGTTCACCTACTCAGTGATGGTATCATGGGCGTCAGAGTGGTCCTTCTCCTTCACTTGTCAGCGCTAGTGGCCCATTGCTCGTCGGATGCCAATGCCAATTGTCATCCAATGGATAACGGAGAAGGACGCTAGTCTGACAGACGACGACGACGACGAGAGCAGATGCATTGCAGAGCCCCAGCTCGGACTCCGCTGCGCGGCCGTCGTCGCTGCTTCGCGTCCCAGTCCCCGTCCCGTCTACTAGTAAGCTGGATCGGAGCTGCCATCGGGAGGGACACTGGGACACGCGACGCCATCAACACTTTCGCTGTGTGTGGTCCGCACGGACGATGGAATTGAATAGGCAGGCGGCTGCCGCCCGCGGTGGCTGCTGCTTGCATTGCATTTGGTGCCGTGCACGCGGGCCTGACCGCGATCGCGCGCCGGCGAGTTCAGACGGGACAGGCAGGCCACCCGGATAATAACACACACAGCGACCGCAGGCAGGTTGATAAAAGTGCAGGTTAACGTTAACTTCTCCTCCCATTGGATTGGATCCATCTTGTTTGTGTTGCTTTCGATCGGTGACTTAGCAGTCGGTCGGCGTCAAACTCTGAAGATAGACATCGGATCAACCAATGCAACAGGAAAAAGGGTGCGCCGCCGGCCATAGAGAGCCAAGCACGTACTACTACATCGTACTAGCAGTAGTAGCTCTGGCGTACAGTAGCTTGCTCTTTCTGACAACACCAGCACTAGCAGCCTCGACGCCGACCCGGGTGACGGATAACAAGGTCGTTCGATCGCTCCAAAATGTTTGCGTGTTGACGACCACCTCATCCATGAGCCATCGAGATCGATCGAGCTGCTGGCATCTTTACTTCTTGGAAATGAAAAGGATGGGCACCAACGTATACACTGTATGTACACTCATCATCGATCATTACTGCGTTCTAGCAGCAGCAAACGTACGGTCACTACTGCCTCGCCCATGGTCCATAGACATGGGACCAGACCAAAGTGTAGGGTGTGGATCACCAAGGAAGATGGATGGATATATGCCTCGTGGCCCGGCTTCGTCCAGCTGCCAGGCTGTACCATCCAAAAACCAGTGTCCCAGTCACCCACAAACGTACAACAATTTACGGATGACTGGTCCTTCACTACACAAACACAACCGGCCACTAGTGCAGTGTGGTGGCTCTTCCTGCAACTGCATTATATACTGAGCCCTTGTATAACCATTAGTCCTTATCAATCATGCATCTGCCACCTCACCTCTCGTGATATATAGGTACACGTACGGGGCAAGATGTGTGTTCGTGTTGCTTTTCAATTATCTGTGCCCCTGATGCTGCTGACGCGACCGGGGATTCCTTACCTCCTTGGTCTATATGGTTTGGTTTTGGATGGATACTTCAAACTACAGTATTGAATAATCGACATTTCTTGGGACTAATTAATGAATGCGTTTGATTGGAGCTTGATGGCTCTTGCTGATGGCGACGGCCAAACAAATGGTCTGCCGCGACGTGTGCAAAGCCGGCGTATTATTGTACTAGTAGTATAACTATTAGATGTCTTGTCGTCTGATATACTCGCTCGCTTTATTTCGTTTTCAAACTAGTGTGTGTGCGTGTGTGTGTGTACCACCGCGTCTTACTTGGAGCAGGTAAAATCCAATGGTAGATGAAAACAACGCTTATTAGTTTAACTGGTTAGAGATTTCCCGTGTTGCAACCTATGCACCCGATCGACAGATTCGAGTTTCCATTTGACACGTACGGTTACGTGAGTGCTCATATTTTTATAAATTTATGTGATAACAACATTATTCTTTTTAGCGATAGATGCATGGCCTTATTAACTAGACGTACGTCGGTGTCTTTAATTTTCAGATATAATTCAAAGCAATTTAAGATCTCTATTTTTCTAGTGATAGACGATGTACCAATACAATGACAACGAGGTGTTTATATGACTTGGTCAAACTTAGTGTATGTAGGTGGTGGTAGAGTATACATGTGTGTGTGTTTTCATAGTGTGTTAAAAAAATATGTACAAAATTATTAAATCTATCGATGTTGACAAAACAAAATGGTGTTTCATCAAGCAATTATTTGGCTGATTTGTATATGGAATCCATTTCCAGCAGTACGACTGTACAGAACGTAAGCCTTGTTTGGCTTCGCCTCTCCTCCAATGCAAAGTACGTACAGTACTACACGTGCAAAAATGATGCGCGCGTGTGGTAAAGTAATCTGCATCGATCGTTTTCCTCACGTGTACGCGCGTGTCAGGTCTTCCAAGAAGAGCTACTCCCTCCGTCCCAAAATAGATGTCATTCTCGACTCCTCGGAAGTCAATATTTTCAAAATACCGAAGCAATTATATATTAAAATATATAAATATTTATGCTAAGTAATTAGTATCATTGGAAAGATATTTAAGTCTAGTTTTTTAACAAATTTATTTGGAGATGAAAATATTGCATGTTTTTTTCTACAAATCTAGTCAAAAGTTGAGAAAGTTTGGCCCAAGACGCATCCCATAAGCGTCATCTAATATGGGACGGAGGGAGTAGCTTGGAGCTAGATATTAGCAATGTACTATATATATATGCACATTTTTAGCAGGTCGACAAGTTGGGTGAAACTTAGGAAAGTTGGGTGCAAATTAATTAAATACACACGTTCGGGGCTCGAAAAGGGTCCGTACGGCCAGCTGCTGCACGCAGGGATGAGGTATCTGAAGCTATCCATCATGACTAACCATTTCGTGTTCGTAACAAATAAACATGCATGTTTTACATGATAATAGTGATACAATGGCGTACTTACTATGAGAGAGGAGGATACGAGTTGGAGTACATCACGGAAAAATGCTGCCTGCAGCCTGACGATACTACATGCATGGAACGTGCACGTGACAGCTTAATTGACCCATGAGAAACCTGGTTGTGTGCTGCATCGATCGGATCATCGGAAATGGAGCTCAATCACATAACTAGGGCAAGCAAGCAAAGCAAAGCAAAGCAAGGCACATGCTTGTTGTTGCTAAGCTCTTGTCTTGTTCGTCGTTCTAGCTAGTACGGCTACCGGATCGGATGCCACACTTTATATGCCGTCGCATATATATTCTGCATTTCTGCTGTGTGATAAGAGCACAGCCATTTTCCACTATATACCAACGGCCCCACCATGCATGCATGTCCGTCCATGTGGACTGCATGCATGTGCCGGCCGGTGTTCCTTCATTCACAGCTTGGCAGTTTGGCATGCCATGCCAAAGCAATTGCCATGCACGCACATGCTCCAATCATCCTAGCTACTGTACGATCGTATCTTATCTCTACTCCCTCCGGTCTGAACCAATGACCATATATGCATGCAAGCTGCCGTAAAATATATTGAGCCCCACGTGGCCCAGCTAACCCCGATGCCATGCATATCCTCGGTCTCCGCTGCCCATTGGCCGTTGCCAAGGCAGCCAGAGCCAGAGCCAGAACCAGGCAGGCAACGCGGCTTCGCGTCTAGGCTGGCACTGGGAGTCTGGGACCGGGAGAAGTGCAGCCTGGTGCGTGTGCGGCGCGCGGTTTGGTGCCGTCCGCCATCGTAGTGCCGTGCACGCCGCCGGGCGTGCCTGACGTCCGCCATCGCCGGCGAGTTATTCTTCGCCTTTCGTTGTCATGCATGACCAGACACACGCAGGCAGACACTCCGGCTGGTTGAAAAAGTGCAGTCCGTCCGTCAGGTTCAGGCTCAGGCTCAGGCGCGCTCTGACTGTGATCATGCATCTTGGGCCTTGTTCAGTTCGAAAGTTTTTGTAACCTGAGCAACTGTAGCACGTTTATTTGTATTTGATAAATATTGTCCAATCATGGCCCAACTAAGCTCAAAAGATTCGTCTCGTGATTTACAACTAAACTGTATAATTAGTTATTTTTTTACTTACATTTAATGCTCCATATATGCGAGTAGAAATTGATGTGATGGAGAGAGAGTGCAAAAACTTGCAACTTACATGCAATCTAAACATCGGATCGGAGAAGATGGGCTGGCAACGTAGCACGTACAACTAGCTAGTACTGCAGTGTATGTACTAGTACACTGGATGTACGTACGTACACTTCATCATCAATATCAATAATGCAATGCAAGGTCGTCATCAACTATAGCACGTACGTGCCAGCCAGCAGCCTCATGCATGCAGCATGGTTCATGGACATGGACCAGATCGACCACCAAATTATAAAGAAAAGGGTGGGGCCGTGGGGGGTATATAAATGTTTCGTGGCCAGCAGGCTGCTTCGTCGTCCAGCAGCCACACACGTAGAAACGTACGTACCACTGAGACACTGAAACAACCAACCTTCGTCACGGCTGCCTCTCTATCTCCAGTACCAGTCCTTCAAAACACTCCAGTAACGTGAGACGATGCCTGCATGCAACTGCAGTATTATTTTCCTATATATATATAGCCATTAGTAGTCCTTATCAATCTGCCGCCTCGATCACCTCTGATATGATGATTTGTGTATATATATCATCTATATGCGCAGATGAGATGAGATGATCAATAGCTAGGCTATACCTGATAGTATATAGAAAAGATATATAGGTGATCAAGTGATCGATACTGCTGAAGCATCATGCAGCCGGCGGGATACTTCAGAAATTAATTAGGTGAACTAGCTAATCGAACCTGAGGCCATGTGAACCATGTGGCAGAGGATGTACTGAACCTGAGACCATCTCGCTTTTTTTTAAAAAAAATCCTAAGGGGTGATTAGATTTATAGGGCTCCAAATAAATTTGTCATCACGAATAAACTAAAAAAGTGTTCGTAATTGTAACAAACATGTTTCTTACTAATAGTCAGAGGCAAACAAACCATTTAATCGTCATTAATTTCTTGGGACTAATGAGTGCGTTTGATTGGAGCATGCTTGATGACTTGCTGATGGCGACGGCCACACAAATGGTCTGCCGAGACGTGCAAAGCCAGCGTATTATTGTAATGCAATAACGATTTATCCATCGCCAGCATCCTTAACTTATTGACATATACTAGTAGTACATTGGTGCTTTTTTTAGGTTTTTAGTCCACAGTTTAACATTGCTATTCTTTAAGTTGTAGACGATATATGTGCACGTACATCGACAAGGAGCCAAAAAGCAGCTGTGGAGACACCTTTGCGGTCTTCAGTTTGCGTCGTCGTCTCTAACCTGGAAGATGCGATTCACATTGGCTGTGGTCCGGTCTACGGGCTGGCCCCGGCCGGCCGGGTTGCCGGCGGCTGCATGCGGCCGGCCTGGTGCATTGTACTGCCGCCGGGAATGACCGCGACGGTGGAGCTATGAGAAGTTCAAACGGAACAGCTCTATTGCACTGCACCACCCGCGCATGCAGTCGATCTGGATAACACAGCTAAGAACCTGCTTCATGGAGATCGACAGGCTGGTGGTAGCGATGGCCTGTTGAAAAAGTGCAGGGCTTTTTCCCATTGTTTCTATCAAACTGTCGCTGACGATTTAATTTCGCGGTCAAGATCGATCGACAGCGCGCGGTGTCCTGCTCTGACTTGGTGGACAAACAAGATAGAGAAAAGGATGTGCAGCCAGCCATAGCCACACGCACAACAAACAACGGAGGATCGAGAGAAAACTAATCTCTGGATGTGCTTGGATGGATAACTATGGATCGATCACAAAGTTAACCTCAGCCATCGAGCTCAACATTACTGCACTTTGGAAGCGATCGACTGACGACAACAGCTTACACTTCATCAATAATGCATGCTAGTATACGTAGTACTATGTACTAGCTGTTGCTAAGTCATTGCATTGATGGTTCATGGACCAAAGTTCACCAGTCCAGATGTTCAATTTCGTGGCCAGGTTTCGTCCAACTGCCCGTCCGCACAACAACCATCCATCCGATCCTTAAAGTGATCAGCGAGTGTCCCAGTCAGCCACACACGCGTACTACACCTAAAATTCAACTGAACATGAACATGACAGATCGAGAGAGTGACGTCTGTGACGACAAGCAAGGCCGAAGAGAACGCCCATTGGACTTGCAGAGCCATTCATCACTGGACACCAAAGGAAAACTGGTAGCTAGCACAGCCGTCGCTAGAACTGGACACGAAGCACGCCGGTTGGCCGTCAGCAGTACTGGAACACTGCTTTAGATGGTGCACTGCAACAACCTTCACGGGTGGTGCCTCCCTCACAACAACAACCCATGCTTGATGTTAATGCCTGCAGCTGCATTATTGTGGTGTTCTATAGCCTCTGGTCCTTATCAATCTGCCACCTCACCTAGTAGGTGATGTCTTAGCAAAAATGTTGGAGAAAGCAACTAGTAGAGGTCTGATAAGTGGACTATCAGGAAATTTCAAACCTGGAGGAATTGTGTCTCTGCAATATGCAGATGACACAATACTTTTTGCCAAAGCCAAGGATTCTGTTTTGGTAAACTTAAAAGGTGTGCTCATGTGGTATGAACAAATTTCTGGAATGAGAATTAATTTCTATAAAAGTGAATTGGTACCCCTCAATTTAGATTATACTGAAGCCCATAGATTAGCTCATGTGTTTGCTTGTCCCCTGGGATCCTTCCCTGTGATCTACCTAGGCATACCTTTACATTTTGACAAATTAACTAGAGAAGACATACAACCTTTAGTAGATAAGATTCTAAAGAAGATAGCTGGTTGGAGAGGAAGGCTTTTATCTTTAGCAGCTAGAACTCTTCTCATAAAGACATGCTTAGCCAGTATACCAGTTTACCTTTTATCCTTCATTAAGTTTCCTAAATGGGCCATCAAACTCTTGAATGCTCAGATGGCCAACTATCTTTGGAATGATGCTGTGGATAGTCACAAGTACCATCTTGCAAATTGGGAGATGGTGACTATGTGTAAAGAATACGGGGGTTTAGGAATTCCCAACTTAAGAGACCTGAATATATGTTTACTGGGATCCTGGTTAAAGAGATATTCAAAAGATAGGAATAAGATCTGGAAAGAACTTATAGACTTCAAGTATAATACTGACAAACCTAACATCCTGGTCTCTAACCCTTTAGGAGCTTCTAGTTTCTTCAAGGGGTTTATGTGGGCAGCACAAGCTGCTAGGATGGGCTACCGCTGGAAAGTAGGTAATGGTCAAAGGATTAGATTGTGGGAGGACAATTGGATAGGACCCTCTAGCCTAGTTATTCAATTCTGGCCTCTATATAGGATAGTCCATGAAAAAGGGAAAACAATAGCAGATCTGTGGGATGGAGTCAATTTAAAATGCTCCTTTAGAAGGACTGTTTCTGCTGACATGTATCAAAATTGGCTTGAAATTGTAGAACTGGTGTCAACAGTCCAACTCAATAATGAGGAAGACGAAATGGTGTGGCAATTTAACTCCAATGGTGTTTATTCTTCTCAGTCCCTTTATAAGATCATCAATTTTAGAGGAATTAAACCTGTCCATGTCTCTACTGTTTGGGATATTAAAATTTCACCTAGAGTTCATCTCTTCTTATGGCTGGTTATACATAATAGAGTTCTGACTAGGGATAACCTTTCTAAGAGGAAAAAGTTAGAGGATGACTGTTGCCTTTTCTGCTTAGAAAAAGAAACTGTTCAACATGTCTTTTTTGATTGTGTGGTAGCCAAACAATGCTGGAGTTTGATTTCAGATATTATAGGATATAAAATAGGTGATAACATGATAGAAGTTGGAAAGTTTTGGTTGAGCAACAAAAAGTTCTGTACAATTAACATGATTTCATCTGCAGTCATGTGGTCTATTTAGAAATTAAGAAATGATTTATGTTTTCAGAGACTTGGTTGGAGAAGCATGGAAATGCTAACTTTCAGGATCTCTGGGATGCTCCAGAACTGGATAGTTCTGTGTCCTCCAAAGTTCCAAGATCAGCTGAAGGAATTCACACACAAGATCAAGATGACGGCTGGGGAGATCTTCTGGCTTCCAGACGCTCGCCAGATCAATACATGATCACTGATAGAGGTGCACCAACGGAAGAAAGCGGGGCCCTCAACTCATCACCCAAGCACAGGTGGTCGAAAAGCTCGGGTGCATTACCATGGTGGAAAGCGCTGGACAAATCTCTGGAGGTGTAGGTGTGCTAGGAATATGGTTGAGACATCAGCTTCGTATAGCTGACCTTGAAGTATTCAGTTGCTTCTATTCTGTCCAGGTGGACAAACTGTATGGCATGTGATACCTGCGCTGTAAACGACTTTATGGTCTTTTAATTCAATTGAAAGGCCGGGGCTTGGCCCTTGAACTCTAAAAAACTATGAGTGAGGACCAGTTGAAGAGATGCCGGTATTTTGATCTGTTCGTGTTCCTTGCTCAATTATTAGTTGTATGACATATACAGAACAAGATGGTGTCACAAGGTTCACATGCATGAACAACTGATATATAGAGAAAGATGTGGTGATGAAGCGTGATAGATGCTGCATGTGACGCAGCGGGGATTCGGGGATTCCTTTGGGTCTATTTTCCTTTTCTTTTGGTTTGTTTTTCGGACTTCAGAAATGAAGCAAAAAAAAATCCCATAGCCGTGGTAGAATAATGTTTAATCTTATCCAAAATAAACTGATAATGATCAAATTTAATGGGATTGAGAACAAACTACTAGCTTGGCCCTCCTTTTTCCACGCAAACTACAAGTTTATTATATATATTAGAGGTAAAACAAAGTATTGAATTGTCATGTGTGTGTTGGAACTAGCGTGTGTGGATTTTTTTTATTATAATTTCAGACTGATGGCGATGGGCAAACCAATGGTCAGCTGAGACGTGCAAAGCAGGCGTGCGTGTATAACGTTTCGGCCAATCTACTCTACTTGCTCGCTTTAATTAATTTAATTTTCATAATAGAGTATACCGCGCCTCATTCACTTCGAGGTGTAGCAGTAGAAGAACAAAATCCATATAAGCTATAGCTAGCTGAAAATTTTGTATACTGGATAGCGCACTAGTACACAAAAGACCAATGCAGGCGGTGGTAAACACATCAGCACTGGCGGATCTCAGAGCCGCCAGTGCGAAAGGCCAGTAGAAATAAATCATTTCCACCTGGCGGTTTTTCTTGAACCGCCGGTGGAAATGCAATTCTTGGCGGTTGGCTTAACCAACCGCCGGTAGAAATGGTCCATTTGTCTTGGCGGTTCACCACCACAACCGCCCGATAATAATAGTCCATTTTCACTTTGGCGGTTGGCTTACAAACCGCCGATAGAGAGTTTCCGACCATTTTTTGAAATTAAAATGGAAACCTATTTATTTATATTGAAACTCTTGATAACATGCAATTATACTCTATCATACATTTATTTACATCAATATAGATCTTTGTACATCAAAATTGTATTATATCATACATGCATACTTCAATATAAATCCATGTACATCACACATGTATCATATAATTATTAATAATCGTTTCGACTAAGATTGAGGCGCCTAATATCGATTAGCGGTGTATATTCTGGCCGTCCCAATTCACTTTGCTCGGATCGTGATATTTCCCCCTGTTGGTGGAATGACTTCTTTCATGATGAATGAGCGAGAGATCCTCAACTATGTTGTATAATGCTTTTTCATCGAAATGTTACGTGGGATCTTGTGCATAAGCCTGAAAATAAAGTATGTTTATAATTCAACATTATAAATTTTCACTTGATAACCAATTTATACAGTATTATTGACAAAACTTATAAATGGCGGCTACTTATACCTTATCGGGGTTTCGATGTATCGTCCTTGGTCTCTCATAAACTTCGCACACGTAGAACCCACGGTGCGGCGTTCCGGTGGTTGCTTGTGGCACTATAATATATAGTCAAGTGTTTATTTAGTTTTTGAAATTACTATATATTAATTAAACATGTATGATATGCACTTATAAATTTACGTACCGGCCGGTTATGAAGTATTTCCATCGGTTCTCCAGCTTTAGAAAGGTCATATGGACCTTTATTAATCTTATAATACCTATATGCCCCTGTGTTCTCGAATAGAATCACCTAATTATTATACAACTCTTATAGATAAAATAAAACATGCATATATATAGGCTTATTACCGTTCTAAGAGTGTCAAGAATGGTCCATAAGATTCACTATTGTAATGCGCGGAGTCTAGTACCAGTGTCCTTCCTTGCCTAGGATAAATTATAAAACAGATCCAATGGTCCCTGCAGGATCAAGTTTGTAATGAGGCATGTGTCATGGAATTCTTGACTTGATGTATTTAAACTCACACTTACCTAAAATTGTAGGGGGCCACTATGCATCGCCTGTTTTTAAATTTTTTCATTGCTTCTCCTAGGTAGAGGGCGTATTTGGCTTCAAATTTCTTTTTAAGATCTGCTTTTTTCACCTTAGCCTCTGCAGCTGTTAAGCCCTTCAAATCATCATGGCCATCACCGATAGTGAACGTGTTTGCTCCTCGCATATTCTCATTGGGTTGAGATACCCGATCTGTTTTCTTCATCATATGTACGATCACGGACCGTAACGCATCTCTTCCCCATCATATTGCATTTCTGCCAAAAGAGCATATGTATTTGTTAGAGTAAGAAATTAAAGCTTGTCAGTTGATTTATTCACCTCAATGTTAGTAACATGTGTATTTGTTAGTCACACTTACAATGCAAACACCGTCACGAGCTGTACATCAAGCCTCTGGAGGTTCATCATTAGCCACAAGTCCTCGAAGATGACCATAGCCTTTTCTCGCCCAGATGCAAAAGCATTTGGTGGTATACAAACGTTGATCGACGAGATCCCAGCAGCAGATGCTCTCATATACCAATCATGCATCCTTTTGATCCCTCTTTGGGATTTGCTTAAGTTTCTCCCAAGTGAGAAGAGGCACGCCCACGGATATATTGAGTTGGGACATTCGGTAATCATCCCACGTTGGCTTCTTTACCTCTATGATCTTCATTTTACTTTGTTGGCCTAACGCCGAGGCTTCGATGATGACTTCTCATGCTCGGCCAAGTCAACGACTTCATATTTGTTCGAGTCATTCCAATTCTGATAAAAACCTTGCCGTTCAGCAGTTTTTCCTCTTTGGCTCGTCGGGCGAAACCAATTTGGGTACCGAGAATTTCTTTGGCTCGGGTTTCTTCTTTTGTGGCTTTTTGGGCGGCGATGGTGTTGGAGTTGTTTTCGGTGTCTCTTCTGTCTTTGGCGGGGAAGCGAGGGGATGTGGAGTGGCGATGATGGTTGTCGGATAGGTGAGTTAGGAGGAGGATCATGTCTTTGAGGGTGAGTTTTGAGGATCGGGGAAGTGACGATTCCCGAGTTAGCGGGGAGGCTTTTCGCCTTGTGTTTCGGGGAGGAGGATTTGCGGTGTAGATTCTTGGGTTAGTGGGAGGCCTTCGGAGGATGGCGGTGGTTGAGTCAACTGAATGTCACGTCGAGGCCACGAGGAATAAAATTATTAATAGCCTGCCCGAGTGTCTCGATACCCTCGGGACCGGGGGATTTCTAGCACGTCGTCCTCATATCCTTGGGACGACCGTTGACACTTCCACCCCGCAATACTCTTACGGAATTTCTTTTACGGTGGTAATCACGGCCGGGGATTGCTAAGCCTTCAGACTACTTCCCCGGTACGAACATTTTTCATACCATATCGATGAGTAACTTACAAGGTGTTGGTGCAACTATATCATCCACTGGATAATGCTCCTTGGTTGCCGTAGACGCAACACTACTTGGAAGGATTGGACCTTGGGTGGAGACCACCATCATTGATCGGGTTGTGTTGCGACCCGTGGCATCTGTGGAGGCTGTGCACTCATCTGCTGAACCCGACATTACACTCGCTAATTCTTTGAATAAACGTGGATCGGATTTGTAAGCATGTTGGACATGATTTCTTTCACTTGTTTCTTCGCCTCTTCCTCAATGACATCCTTCATTGCTTCCTTGTATCGATTGCGTTTCTTGTACATTTCAGCCCACTCATCCTCGAATCCTTCTTTCCGGTCTAGCCTTGACGAGGCGCCCAAACGCAGGCCCTCTGGATGCTCGGGGTTTTCGAGGCCAACACTTAAGATGTCTTTCTCCCTTTTTCTCTTGAATTTTCCTTCTCTCTCTTTGCGTCTTTGTTTCAAACATCTTTTGTCTTTGCCTCTTGGATTTCATCAGGAACTCTAGCACCAGTCTTTTCTTGTTTTGCGTTTCTTGCATATAGCCAATTCGCGCTTCTTTCATCAAGCATTTCAGATAGCACCGGTTCTCCTTTCTTCTTCCTTTCGGCCTCCTCTGCCCGCCATTTCGGGATATGAGCCTTGTAACCACCTGAGCCAAGATGGTGGTGGTACTTGTTCTTCTTGGCTAGCTCAGAGTTAGCTTCACTCTTTTTCTTGAAGTCAGGATCATCCCTCTGTAGTTTGAAGATCTCCCACTGGGCAGATGTAATCTTATAGTACCTTTTTGTCGGGTCCTGTTTCTTCTTGGCATATTTGGTATTGAGTTCCCACCTAAAATTTCGAAACGAGATTGCACACTGCCTGAATGCATCTTGCATCACGAGGTGCGGCGATCTGGTGGGAAAATGAACCTCCCCTGCAACCGCCTCCATATCTCTGTCTTTGTATCTTCTGGCACATCATTCCATGTGCGATTTGTGATGTCAATCTCATCCCTAACTAAGAAGCCAATTGCGTTCCGGAACTTGGCTGGCACCTCTTCAGGTGCTAGAGGCTCTCCTTTCATGCTGACATCGGTGACCCTATATGTTTTTTCGGGCCACTTGTTTGTTCCTCTCTGGCCTCGTTTTCGATCACTGTTTTTCTTGTCTTTTTCTTTGAGGTGGTTGTCTCTGTTGTTTCGGCGGTGCATCACAGCACGTCTACTTGTTCTTCCTCCTCAGCTAACCCGATCATTCGAGACAATACCTCCTGTGTCCATTTGAAACCGTAAGTACTACATTAAAGAATCCATAACTAAGTACATATAGATATGAATGTGTAACTTAATATCGTTACCTCATCAAGCGTTGGATCATAGTCTGGGTCAATCTGCTCCGGACGACGAGTCCTATCCGGGCTAGGATGCGGATCACTTGGACTATGGTATTCTTCGGAATCTCCCTGGTTGCTATGGTTGGGAGAACTCATCGACACTAAATACATGTAGAGAATACAAAACCCTAGTTAGAAAACCCTAAGTAGAAAACCCTAAGTGTAACCCTAATTAGAAAACTCTAAGTATGAAACCCTAAGTGTAACCCTAATTAGAAAACGCTAAGTATAACCCTAATTAGAAAACCCTAATTATAAAACCCTAAGTGTAACCCTAATTAGAAAACCCTAAGTATGAAACCCTAAGTGTAACCCTAATTAGAAAACGCTAAGTATAACCCTAATTAGAAAACCCTAATTACAAAACCCTAAGTATAAAACCCTAAATATAACTCTAAGTATGAAACCCTAAGTGTAACCCTAATTAAAAAAACAAAGAGTATTTACTTATACAGCGTGGAGGGAAGACCGATTCGACGGCGGTGGAGAACGATGGTGTACTCCTTTGACGGCGGTGGAGAACGGTGGTGGAGAACGGTGGTGGAGCCCAATTCGACGGCGGTAGAGAATGAGGCAGTGACTGCATATTAATAGAAACATTACAAGTATATAAATATTAATGAAATAAAGAAATTAATACATAAGCTATTACATTAACCCTAATCCGAAACCGTAGTGTGAAACCCTACTCAGAAACCCTAGTATGAATAATTAATCCTAAGTAGTATATGCATTTGAATGTGACACCTACAACGATGAGATCTTTGGCCGACAACGGCGAGGCGGCAAAGTGGGGCCGGTGCTTCGATGGCGCTAACGAGGCGGTGACCGAAAAACCCTAATATTATTAAGTAAGATGTCAATACACTATTCTAAAGCACTAAAATACATATATAAAGCAATACTTAATAATTGTATGAAACCCTAACTAAATGCTAACCCTAACTTAACCCTAACTAAATGCTAACCTTAATTAACCCAAATTAAGAAACTATATTATTTCATAAGCTATTATTTTATGTATTATTTCATGTATTAAAGATGTTTTATTACAAGTATTTTATTACTAGTATTTATTACAAGTATATAACTATAGTATTTTTTATGTATTAAAGATGTTTTAATTTACGTATTATTTTATGTGTTAAAGAAAAAAATTAATACCTAAACTATAACATTAACTAATTAACTTAAACTAATACATTTACTAATTGGAAAAAAGAAAAAAAAAAAAAAAAGGCAGAAGGGCCGACTGCAAAGCCCAAGACGGCCAAAACAAGGCCGCCCCTCCGCCTCCACCGCCCGATTGCGGGGCCGGCGAAGGCGGCGGCGCTCTAAGAATCGTGTGGCGAGAACCTTTCTAAATTATATGGCCCACAAGCACCGACCTTGTCCCTAAGACCTCAGTCAACCATGCTTATACACCATATAACCTAGAATGTTCCGTCTCGGGTGGATCCCCGATAAACCACAATCACTCCGGGATCGATACTTACGGAGACATCACAAGTATTACAACAGCTTTCATACAAAATACGAGTAGCGGAAGACTTACAATAACTTAATTTACAAACATTTTGTAAAACTTATACAAACCAGAGTATTATTATTACAACCCAGCGGAAGTATCATTATATACTTTAGTACAAACCACGCAACAAAAGTGCCCTGCCCAGAGGCCACTCAATTCACTCTTCCTCAGACACTTCTTCAACAACCGTCATGCAGCAAGGGCCGTAGCACGCTTGCCCATGCGGTTCACCTGCAACAGGGGTTGAACAAACCCTGAGTACAAAAGTACTCCGCAAGACTTACCCGACCAAAATTGGGGAGAAGACTCAGGAATGCTGGCTAATAGGAATCAAGGTGAGGCTTTAGCAAGATCAAAAGACTCTTTTGCTAAAAAGACTAAGCCAGTCCTTAATGTATCAATCACTTGTCAAACATATACCGAATTCAAAACTTTCCATACTCAACTTCCATTATTACTACGATGCTGGTGCGAGGATCACGGCTCCCATATCGTGGAGCACACGACGATTCGAATCGCTTTATATACCCAGCTGGGGCTTCCTAGCCGCACGATGTATGCAGGACCAACATCTTACATACATCAACTCACGCCCGGATTTCTCCCTACCGTAACGGAGGTACAAAGTACACCACCTCACTACGGCCGCCGGCCACGGTCGCCGGCGGTGCGCATCGTAGAATGGGCACACGCTACTCGTCCGTTCTAGTAAAAGATAGTCCAAGTGGAGTTTACCGCCATTAGCATGCGACTAGTACTATCCAATAACCTCATGATCCAAGGGCCAAGCAACGAACGGTGCTTAACCGACACAAGTGGACGACACTACACCAGAGGCAAGAGCCCCCCCTCGATGTAAGTCACTCCACCCGGCGTCTCGATTTACTCATCATCATGTTCTTGGGCGTACCCACGACCCGGCCAAGGTGAGAGGTAGGCGACAAGCAACAACATCGTTTTCATAAATTCCCATCCGGGATCATTGTGATCACACCTTTGTAAACAGTTTATCAAAACCCTACACTAGTAGCAAGACTAAGCGCATACTAAGCATTTCGAAATCAAAACAGGTATCCAGGATAATATATCAAGGTATGGTAAATGCATCAAGTAGGGTAACACACAACTCCTACACCTAATGCAGTACCATCACATGAAATCATAAAAACTTTTCGAAATATAAGGCAGGATTTGAATGTATCAGGGGGGGCTTGCCTTGGGGCTCGACGAAGTGAGGTGCGATTACCCAATCACCGGGATCAGATCCAACCTCTTCGGGAACTAGAGATGGCTCAACTCCCTCCTCAGATTCGATAGCTACACGATTGAGATGCATGATTACAATGCAGTAAATGAATGAACATGCGATAACGATGCATCAAACGTTAATCTATCTTGAGTACAACTTTCCTTCACGGTAACCTCACTCTAGGAAGATATAACTAGCGTCGACGACGACGGAATAGCGATACGCAATCAACATGAAATGCCGAAGGTCATTAGGGTTAATGACCTAGGGTCATCACTCAATCCCAAAATCAAGCAACCCTAATGGTGATTAGAGGTGATTACTAATTTATTGACCATTTTCACAGTCGTTGAAAGCCGCTAATTAACTTGCTAATTAAAGATTAATTAAACCCTAATTAATCAAAGAATTAACTAATTAAACATTAAATAAAAAGGGATTAATTAAGCTTAATACAAAACTTAATCAAAACTTAACCAAACTTCATAATTAAGCTCATTACCATCTAATTAGCACACAAAATAAATTTCATAATTATTGGAGTTATATTTTAATTATTAAAAATCATGGAAGTTGCATTTATTAATTAAAGGAGCAATTTTAATTGTTAGTATTTTTCATGGACAGATCATATTACAAGGAGCACACACATATTTTTCTCATATTTTTATCTGCCCAAAATAAATTAACACAAAAAGATGAAATTCAGCTTTTGGAAATTAATTTAGAAAAAGAAAAGCATTTCATTTCTTCTTTGGACCGCACTGTGCGGCCCGGATGGCCTGCTCGCCCACGCCCGCTACAAGGCTACAGCGCATAGCGGCTCTCTCCCCCTCTCTCTCTCGCTGACAGGCCGGCCCCGCCTGTCAGCCTCCCCCTTCTTCTTCCTCCCGCTCCTCTTCTTTCTCTCCGGTGAACAGGGGCGGCGGCATGGCGGCGGATGGTTCTCGTCGACCGTCGCTCCTCCCACGAAACCGATTACCCCGGCGACCTCCTCGTAGCACGCCGCACCCAACGAGGTATCATACGCCTCCCCTCACGCACCGGAGCTCGCACACCGAGAGCACCGGCGGCTCACCGGCGCGCGACACCCGATGACCGGGCTCCCTCGGGCTCCTCCACCGAAAACAACCGTGCCAACATGCTCAGCACACCCTGGCGGACTCAACACGACACAAAAACGATTCTGAGAAGAATGGAAGAGTGGCGAACGGCGACGGCTCACCACGGCGGCGGTGGGTGACCGGAAAAGAAGGAGACGGCTCGACTCGAGCTACTCCGGCGGTTACAAACGGTGATGAACGGCTCAGGCGACGCGCAAGGAAGTTGCGGACTCGGTTGCAAACGCAATTGGAGAACGGTGGAGCGTGGAGTATGAACTGGGCGGGGAGATCACGGGCCCGGCGGTGAGCGTGGAGAGAAAAAAAAAGAAGAAAATGGCTACGACGCGGCGGCTTTTTATAGAGCAAGGGATGCTTGACGGATGGGAGGCGGCTTCGCGACGCTGGTGCGGTGGTTGGAGGCGCGCGAGACGCGGGAAGGGCCGAGAACGGCCCGGCGGCGGTCGGCGACCGGCGGTATGGCGCTTCGGGCGGCTGGCGTCCTCCCCTCTGTTCATTCATGCAATCGAAGAGGGACACCTATTTTTTTAATTTCCAAATTAATCCGAAAATTTGAACTGTTCACAAAAATCTTCCAAAATATCAATTGTGTAACTTTTCCAGCTCTACAACTTTGATTTAAGGAGTTTGATCAGATTCAGATTAGTTTTTGAATTTGAGATTCAAATTTGAAAAGGGAATAAAAACTAGCATTTGGGATTTCAAAATTACTTTTAAATTTTGAATAAAAGATGAAAATCTCCAAAAATAAAAGTTGTTCTATTTCTCAATGTCCACAACTTTCATTTAGGAAGTTTTTCATGAAACCCAATAATTTTTGAATTGTAGTTTAAAACTCAAAAGGGGACAATTTGAAATTCAAATTACTTTTGAAATTAATCCAAATTTTATTCAAAAACTTGAAAAACTTTGTATACCAAAGTTGTAGAGCTCAAAGAGATGCACAAACTGTATTTTGGAATTTTTCCCAAATTTTGAATATTTTGAGGTGAAATTATGAAGGGGGTAAAAACACTTTCAAAATCTCCCTTTTTGAAATGATTTTCAAATTGAATCTTTGGGCAAATAAATTATGATGATGTGGCACTTTTCAAACCCAACCAATAGTACACTTTCAAAGTACAAAGTTCATACTTTGAAATAGTGCTATTGGTTAACAACTTTATTTAGAAAATTAATTACAATTAGCTCACCAAAATTGAAAGTGAAATTCAAAACCCAACACTTAGCCCTCAAGCTAGGGTTTAGGATTTTGAACTCCAATTTCAAATTTGGTTCTTCATTGTACCTCACTTGACTTGTAAAACATCTTTGAGGTGTGAGTTAGAGTTCGCCAAGCACTAGCAAACATCAAGATTCATTTTAGTTGATGGCTTTTATTAATAAAAGTAAACATGTGAGTGAAGTTTAGATTATCAACACATACACATGTGATATAAAGAACTCAAACAACACCCTAAAATCATAAACTCATTTTAATTGTTTGAATTAGGGGTTTTCTAATCATGAATGCTCATGCAATGATGATGATGACATGGCAGGGTTTTGCTTAACGTAACAGGGGTGTTACATTATATTCCTTTAAAAGGAATCTCGCCCCGAGATTCAAAGCTTAGGGCTAAGTAATGGAAAAGGAAATGTATCAAACAGACACATCTTACATTGTTTCATAAGGGAGGTAGAAGGTTCATATTATAAGTCTCATGTTTTAGGAAAGTCACAATTCTTAGAAACGAATCGTGGCTTAGGAGAAGGAAGGAAGAAACTCAGGGAAATGCTCATTCAAAAATTCCTCAGACTCCCAAGTTGCTTCATCCTCGGAGTGTTGATCCCACTTGAACTTTATAAAACTTCTTTATATGTCTGCGTGTAACCCGATCTTTTCGATCAAGAATCTTTGGATACTCGGCACATGTCAAATCAGGCTCGGTGTGACACCTTCAATGTCAACAACCTTGTCGGGCACTCGCAAACACTTTTTCAATTGAGATACATGGAACACATTGTGCACCGTAGACAAGCTGTTCAGGTAGATCCAAAGCCGATATGCAACCTTGCCACACTTTGTTCAATGATTTGAAATGGACCAATATATCGAGGCGCCAACTTTCCTTTGACCCCAAAACGATCCACACCCTTCATGGGGGATACCTTCAGGTATACAAAGTCTCAACCTTAAATACCAAGGGTCGCCGATGACGACCGCATAGCTTTTTCGTCGAGATTGAGCTTTTCTCAGATTTGCTTGAATTTGTGCGATCTTATCTTCGGTTTCTTTAACTAAATCAACTCCATAGAACTGTCTTTCTCCTGGTTCGGACCAATTAAGTGGAGTACGCGACATCGGCGGCCATATAAAGCTTCAAATGGTGCCATTTTGAGACTCTCTTGATAACTGTTATTATAAGCAAATTCTGCTAATGGCAAACATTCATCCCAAGCCGAGGAATACGTCAATACACAAGATCTTAACATATCTTCAAGGATTTGATTTACTTTTTTTTCGATGCGCCCTCCGGTTTTGCGGATGGTAAGCAAGATCTTGTATAATAAATTAGTACCCAAGGTCTCATGGAATTTCTGCGAAGGCGAGCAACAAACTGTGTACCTCTATCCGTAACAATAGACTTGGGTACTCCGTGCAAACACATAATTCGGTCTATATATAATTGAGCATATTGAGGTGCTCGGTAAACATTCTTCACTGGGATAAAATGGGCCGACTTAGTTAATCGATCCACAATAACCCATATAGAATCATACCCTCTGGCAGTTCTAGGTAAACCAACGATAAAGTCCATGCTAATATCTTCCCACTTCCAGGCGGGAATTGGTAAAGGCTGTAACATTCCGGCAGTCTTCAAATGCACAGCTTTGATTCTCTGACAAGTGTCACATCTTGCAACATAGCGAGCTATCTCGATTTTCATTTTAGTCCACCAGAATCTCTGCTTCAGGTCATGATACATTTTATTACTACCTGGATGGATTGAGAATCTGGTTAGGTGGGCTTCATCAAGAATCAGCTGTCGGAGTTCAGGGGACCTTGGGAACAACTAGCCGATTTTTTGAACCATACCACATTATTGTCATCAAGGCGGAAGCAAGATGCTTGCCCTGATCTGACTTTTTCTCTAATATGCTTAAGCCCTTTGCTTTCTCGTTGAGCTGCAATAATCTTTTCTTGGATAGATGAATGTAATGTGATATCATTGAGACTCCCCTGAGGAATCATATCAATATTTAATCTTTCTAACTCTTGACATAGGCTCAGATTTACTGGAGTGGCTGTAAGACAATTGCATTGACTCTTTCGACTGAGAGCATCTGCAACCACATTGGCTTTGCCAGGATGATAATGAACGTCAAGATCATAATCTTTGATTAATTCCAGCCACCTTCGCTGCCTCATATTCAACTCAGATTGTGTGAAGATATACTTCAAACTCTTATGATCACTATAAATATGACATTTGTTGCCCAGCAAATAATGTCTCCATATTTTTAGAGCATGCACAACTGCGGCTAACTCAAGATCATGAGTTGGATAATGCTCTTCATGTCTCTTCAACTGCCTCGAAGCATAAGCAATAACTTTGCCCTCTTGCATTAACACACATCCGATGCCGATGCCGGGACGCATCACAATACACATCGAATGGCTTTTCAATATCCGGCCGAGCAAGGATTGGGGCAAAGTGGTTAGAAGATCTTTTAACTTATGGAAGGCTTGCTCACATTCAGATGACCATCGGAATTTGGTTTGATTCTTGAGGAGTTCTGTGATTGGTTTGGCTAATTTGGAGAAATCAGGAACGAAACGACGGTAATATCCCGCCATTCCAAGGAAGCTACGAACTTGATGAACGGTGGTGGGTGGTTTCCAATTAAGAATATCTTGGATTTTCTTTGGGATCAATCGCAACACCCTCGGCCGATAAGACATGACCAAGGAATTTGACTTCACTAAGCCAAAACTCACACTTACTAAATTTAGCATAAAGGCGATGCTCTCGGAGACGAGAGAACAATACGGAGATGCTCGCATGCTCTTCTTTATTTTTGGAATATATAAGAATGTCGTCGATGAACACTACGACAAAACGATCGAGCTCGGGCATAAACACCGAGTTCATCGGATACATGAAATGAAATTTGGAGCATTAGTAAGCCCAAATGACATGACTAGATATTCGTATAGGCCGTATTCGGTGGTAAAGGCGGTTTTCGGAATATCTTCCGGCCGTATACGTATTTGGTGGTAGCCAGATCTAAGATCAATCTTGGAGAACACCTTGGCTCCCGCAAGTTGATCAAAGAGAAGATCGATACGAGGAAGAGGATATTTATTTTTGATGGTCACCTCGTTTAATGGACGATAGTCCACACACATTCTTAGAGTTTGATCTTTCTTTTTCACAAAGATTGCAGGACAACCCCACGGGCGATGAACTAGGTCGGATAAAACCTTTATCCAACAGTTCTTTCAATTGAGTTTTCAATTCAGCTAACTCTTTTTGGGGGCATCCTATAAGCTCTTCGGGATCTTGCAAAAAAGCATCGGCTTCAACTCAATCACAAATTCAACATCTCTTTCGGTGGTAGCCCGGGCAAATCATCAGGGAACACATCTGGAAACTCACAGACTACCGGTATATCTTGAAGTGCTGGCACTGAGGTTGCATTAGCGGTCGTAACCGCTCTCTTGGGAATCGGAAATTGGATAAGGAGTGGGGACTGGTTATCGGGTAGCAACAGCTTAACATTTCTATTCAGGGTATCTATCACAGCGCCATACTGGCGTAACCAGTTCATTCCGAGGATCACATCTATATTTTGATCCTTCAATACTATCAGATCCGTGGGATATAAATACCCACCAAGAGATATAGGAATCTGAGAGACTACTTCCCGCGTACACATACGCCCTCCCGGCGATTGCACCATAAACTCATCCTTAATTTCTTTTATGGGAATTTCATGCTTGGTAACAAAGGTGCGGTTGATAAATGTATGAGATGCACCAGAATCAAATAATGTAAGTGCGGGGTGACTGGCAACAGGGAACATACCCATCAACACGGGTTCTCCTTCAAGAACGTTCCCCGACTGGACTTGATAGACGCGCCCAGTCTTCTTCCCGGCATTAGCCTTCGGGACACGCTGTGGAACACCCCTGCCTTGACTCTGGGGCTGTTGACTGCCAGACCCTTGCTGAAATTGGGAAGCATTCCTTTTAGGGTAGGGACAGTTTCGATACAGATGCCCGATTTGATCACAATTGAAACACGGGCCGAAACCGGTAGAAGTATTTTGTGGAGCTGGTGGAGTTGGGTTTCGAACACCCTGGGTGTTCGGCTGCTGGGGATAGGTTGCGGCAGCAGGGCGAGGGTACACCTGTTGCCTCGGAGCTTGTTGCTGCTGTGGTGGGTAGCGATAGGGTTGAGGATTTTGCGGCTGTTGTGGATAGCGAAATGGTGGGCGATAGTGCTGGGTGGGATGATAGATAACTTTCTGGCGTTTCTGGATTCCGCCAGATTGTCGAGAGAAAGCACGTCGTTCCTCACTCTTTTGCTCTGACAGGGATTTCTCATAGGCAATGGCTATATCCACTGCCTCGTAGAAAGTGGCATTGGGGTTTGAGGTAAGGTGGGTTTTGATATCTCCCTTTAAACCCCTGAGGAAGCACTTCTTCTTCTTTATATCAGTATCCACATGTTCTCGGTGCATCTTTGTGAGAGGTGGCTAAAGGAGTTCACGTCTTTGCACCACCGATTGTCCACCTTGTTTCGGGGCTAGAAACTCTTCTAACTTAGCTTGCATTACTCCGTCGGGTATAAAATGCCGACGGAATGCATCTTTGAACACGGTCCGGGTGATTGGTCGGCCTACTGGCTGCCACAAGAAGGAAATTCGCCCACCATGCAGATGCAGGGCCTCTCAGCTGCTGGGCGGCAAACTTGGGTTTCATCAAGTCTGGACAACCTTCCAGTAGATCAAACTTCAGATCTATAATGCGAAGCCAATCATTAGCTTCTAGGGGCTCCTCAGCCCCGGTGAACATCGGCGGGACAGTATCGGTGAAGTCCGCATATGTGATTTCGTCGTGATTACGGCGACCCCGATTTTCACGTGGTGCATTCCGATTCTGGCGACTTATCTCCCGTAGCATACGGGCATTCTCGATAGTGGCGTGGACTAAAGCCGCCACAGCTTCAGCCAAAGACGGTGGTGCTTGTGGTGCCTGAGGGACCTCACCCCTCTCTTGTGAATAACCAGACATCTGTTATAAACAAGATCGGATTTATTCACAAGCGAGGATTTATTAAAATTGAAAGCAACAATTGCAAACCCGGTCATACAAAGGTTCACTTATTTATTTTACAAGTCCGCCCATAGGCCGGACACCCCAAAGTTGACTATTTAACATATATTACATCTCTCTCTCTTTCTCTCAGGGAGCTCAGATGTCAGATCCCTCATCTGGGTCAGACTCATTGCCTGCAGCGGACTCATCTGCCTCGGACTCCTCAGTTGGGGTCGGGTACACTTCTGGTGATTCCACTGATCCCAAATCATCCGCGGCTACCTGCTGCTGGTACACCGGATTGTGGAGGTTATACTGATGATGGACCTCCTCGTGTAATGCAGCGGTATATGCTTCAAGATCCTCCACCTGAGCCTGCAGCTCCTCAATAGCATCGTACCCATCATTTCTTTGGTTCCTTGTGGCTTCTAGTTCCTGCTCAAGTTGGGCAATTTTCCGCTGATACTCGTGGATGGACTTGATATCCTTCTGCTCTTGCTCCTGCAGATTCTCTATCTCGGACTTCAGCTTGATGTTCTCAATTGTTGCCTTGCAATGATCTTTGGTAACAATAGCTAGCTCGGCAGCCTAACTTCGGCTATCTTACGCCTTTTGGTTATCTTCCTCCCCTGGCTGCGGCTCGCTAGGTCCTGCCTCAAAGCATCGTGGCTCTGGGCGCCATCCGGTGACGCGGTACTCCCTTCGGTCCGGTCATCTTACAGGCGTGCGCTTAGTGCGTGCCATCCTGTAGTAAGCAAAGATAGAGTCTATAAGATAGGGAACCTTAGAGTCAGCAAGAACAGGTTTGATTTTACTTAGCCCAACCACTTGGTTTCGGGAATTAAATTTTTAAACATGTGAATTAAATATGATGCATGATCGGACCTACGGATCGAGTAAAATCTTTTAATCTTACATAAGCATACTTTTTAGTAATATAGGGCAAAAGAAAAACACATGATACTCCGCTTAAGACCCTCTTTTAAATAGCACCTATCAAGACTATAAGAAAGAATTAAGACGGAACAGAAGCAATTTGGACTAAAAACCCATTTAACTTTTGGATCCAAAGTATTTTGAAATTTTTGAAAAGTAACACTTTGTGAGTATCTTTGTAAGTACCGCTGACGATACCCTTCGTGGCGAGAACCTTCTAAATTATATGGCCCACAAGCACCGACCTTGTCCCTAAGACCTCGAGTCAACCATGCTTATACACCATATAACCTAGAATGTTCCGTCGGGTGGATCCCCGATAAACCACAATCACTCCGGGATCGATACTTACAGAGACATCACAAGTATTACAACAGCTTTCATACAAAATACGAGTAGCGGAAGACTTACAATAACTTAATTTACAAACATTTTGTAAAAAACTTATACAAACAGTATTATTATTACAACCCGGCGGAAGTATCATTATATACTTTAGTACAAACCACGCAACAAAAGTGCCCCGCCCGAGGAGGCCACTCAATTCACTCTTCCTCAGACACTTCTTCAACAACCGTCATGCGGCAAGGGCCGTAGCACGCTTGCCCATGCGGTTCACCCGCAACGAGGGGTTGAACAAACCCCGAGTACAAAAAGTACTCCATAAGACTTACCCGACCAAAATTGGGGAGAAGACTCGGGAATCTTTGGCTAATAGGAATCAAGGTGAGGCTTTAGCAAGATCAAAAGACTCTTTTTGCTAAAAAAGACTAAGCCAGTCCTTAATGTATCAATCACTTGTCAAACATATACCGAATTCAAAACTTTCCATACTCAACTTCCATTATTACTACGATCTTTGGGTGCGAGGATCACGGCTCCCATATCGTGGAGCACACGACGATTCGAATCGCTTTATATACCCAATTTGGGGCTTCTTCTAGCCGCACGATGTATGCAGGACCAACATCTTACATACATCAACTCACGCCCGGATTTCTCCCTACCGAGCGGAGGTACAGTACACCACCTCACTACGGCCGCTCGGTCACCCGGGCGGTGCGCATCGTAGAATGGGCACACGCTACTCGTCCGTTCTAGTAAAAGATAGTCCAAGTGGAGTTTACCGCCATTAGCATGCGACTAGTACTATCCAATAACCTCATGATCCAAGGGCCAAGCAACGAACGGTGCTTAACCGACACAAGTGGACGACACTACACCAGGGCAGTAGCCCCTCCTGATGTAAGTCACTCCACCGGCGTCTCGATTTACTCATCATCATGTTCTTGGGCGTACCCCTGACCCGGCCAAGGTGAGAGGTAGGCGACAAGCAACATCAGGTTTTCATAAATTCCCATCAGGGATCATTGTGATCACACCTTTGTAAACAGTTTATCAAAACCCTACACTAGTAGCAAGACTAAGCGCATACTAAGCATTTCGAAATCAAAACAGGTATCCAGGATAATATATCAAGGTATGGTAAATGCATCAAGTAGGGTAACACACAACTCCTACACCTAATGCAGTACCATCACATGAAATCATAAAAACTTTTCGAAATACAAGGCAGGATTTGAATGTATCCGGGGCTTGCCTTGGGGCTCGACGAAGTGAGGTGCAGTTACCCAATCACCAGGATCAGATCCAACCTCTTCGGGAACTGGAGATGGCTCAACTCCCTCCTCAGATTCGATAGCTACACGATTGAGATGCATGATTACAATGCAGTAAATGAATGAACATGCGATAACGATGCATCAAACGTTAATCTATCTTGAGTACAACTTTCCTTCACGGTAACCTCACTCTAGGAAGATATAACTAGCGTCGACGACGACGGAATAGCGATACGCAATCAACATGAAATGCCGAAGGTCATTAGGGTTAATGACCTAGGGTCATCACTCAATCCCAAAATCAAGCAACCCTAATGGTGATTAGAGGTGATTACTAATTTATTGACCATTTTCACAGTCGTTGAAAGCCGCTAATTAACTTGCTAATTAAAGATTAATTAAACCCTAATTAATCAAAGAATTAACTAATTAAACATTAAATAAAAAGGGATTAATTAAGCTTAATACAAAACTTAATCAAAACTTAACCAAACTTCATAATTAAGCTCATTACCATCTAATTAGCACACAAAATAAATTTCATAATTATTGGAGTTATATTTTAATTATTAAAAATCATGGAAGTTGCATTTATTAATTAAAGGAGCAATTTTAATTATAACTAAAACTTACTGAAAATCATAAGTTAGTATTTTTCATGGACAGATCATATTACAAGGAGCACACACATATTTTTCTCATATTTTTATCTGCCCAAAATAAATTAACACAAAAAGATGAAATTCAGCTTTTGGAAATTAATTTAGAAAAAGAAAAAGCATTTCATTTCTTCTTGGACCGCCTGGTGCAGTGCCCCGGATGGCCTGCTCGGCCCACGCCCGCGCAAGCCAGTAGCTCTCCCCCCTCTCTCTCGCTGACAGGCCGGCCCCTTTGTCGGCCCTCTTCTTCCTCCCCGCCTCCTCTTCTTTCTCTCCGGTGAGCAGGCGGGGCGGCGGCATGGCGGCGGATGGTTCTCGTCGACCGTCGCTCCTCCCACGAAACCGATTACCCCGGCGACCTCCTCGTAGCACGCCGCACCCAACGAGGTATCATACGCCTCCCCTCACGCACCGGAGCTCGCACACCGAGAGCACCGGCGGCTCACCGGCGCGCGACACCCGATGACCGGGCTCCCTCGGGCTCCTCCACCGAAAACAACCGTGCCAACATGCTCAGCACACCCTGGCGGACTCAACACGACACAAAAACGATTCTGAGAAGAATGGAAGAGTGGCGAACGGCGACGGCTCACCACGGCGGCGGTGGGTGACCGGAAAAGAAGGAGACGGCTCGACTCGAGCTACTCCGGCGGTTACAAACGGTGATGAACGGCTCAGGCGACGCGCAAGGAAGTTGCGGACTCGGTTGCAAACGCAATTGGAGAACGGTGGAGCGTGGAGTATGAACTGGGCAGGGAGATCACGGCGGCCGGCGGTGAGCAGTGGAGAGGAAAAAGAAGAAATGGCGGCCGACGCGCGGCTTTTATAGAGCAAGGGGATGCTTGACAGATGGGAGGCGGCTTCGCGACGCTGGTGCGGTGGTTGGAGGCGCGCGAGACGCGGGAAGGGCCGAGAACGGCCACGGCGGCGGTCGGCGACCGGCCGGTATGGCGCCGGGCGAGCCGGGCCCTCCCCCCCCTCTGTTCATGCAATCGTAGCGAGGGGACACCTATTTTTTTTAATTTCCAAATTAATCCGAAAATTTGAACTGTTCACAAAAATCTTCCAAAATATCAATTGTGTAACTTTTCCAGCTCTACAACTTTGATTTAAGGAGTTTGATCAGATTCAGATTAGTTTTTGAATTTGAGATTCAAATTTGAAAAGGGAATAAAAACTAGCATTTGGGATTTCAAAATTACTTTTAAATTTTGAATAAAAGATGAAAATCTCAAAAATAAAAGTTGTTCTATTTCTCAATGTCCACAACTTTCATTTAGGAAGTTTTTCATGAAACCCAATAATTTTTGAATTGTAGTTTAAAACTCAAAAGGGGACAATTTGAAATTCAAATTACTTTTGAAATTAATCCAAATTTTATTCAAAAACTTGAAAAACTTTGTATACCAAAGTTGTAGAGCTCAAAGAGATGCACAAACTGTATTTTGGAATTTTTCCCAAATTTTGAATATTTTGAGGTGAAATTATGAAGGGGGTAAAAACACTTTCAAAATCTCCCTTTTGAAATGATTTTCAAATTGAATCTTTGGGCAAATAAATTATGATGATGTGGCACTTTTCAAACCCAACCAATAGTACACTTTCAAAGTACAAAGTTCATACTTTGAAATAGTGCTATTGGTTAACAACTTTTATTTAGAAAATTAATTACAATTAGCTCACCAAAATTGAAAGTGAAATTCAAAACCCAACACTTAGCCCTCAAGCTAGGGTTTAGGATTTTGAACTCCAATTTCAAATTTGGTTCTTCATTGTACCTCACTTGACTTGTAAAACATCTTTGAGGTGTGAGTTAGAGTTCGCCAAGCACTAGCAAACATCAAGATTCATTTTAGTTGATGGCTTTTATTAATAAAAGTAAACATGTGAGTGAAGTTTAGATTATCAACACATACACATGTGATATAAAGAACTCAAACAACACCCTAAAATCATAAACTCATTTTAATTGTTTGAATTAGGGTTTTCTAATCATGAATGCTCATGCAATGATGATGATGACATGGCAAAGGTTTTGCTTAACGTAACCGGGTGTTACAAACCGCCACCACGCGGCGCCACCGCGCGGCGCGGCGAGAAGAGGCGGCGGCGCTCGGGCTCTGCCACCGTGCGGTGCTCCGGCCGGCGGAAGGGCGCGCGGCCAAATGCGGGCCGAGGCGGCGGCGGAGAGCTTCACCGGCTAGTGGCGGGGCGCGGAGCTCCGACGATGGGGCCCGGCGCGGTTCTCCGACGATGGGGCGCGGTGCAGCGCGAGAAGGGCGTGGCGCGGTACTCCGACGACGGCGGAAGCGGGCGCGGCGGCGGATGCTGGAGCGGGCGGCGGCGGGATTTCGCAGCCGACGGCCCCCTCCTTCCAGTTCCCGCGCTAACCGATTGAAAATGCTAAGTCCCGCGGCCGAAACCTATTTATAGGGCGCATTTCTACTGGCGGTTGGTATTGCCAACCGCCTGTAGAAACCATTTCTACAGGCGGTTGACATTGCCAACCGCCTGTAGAAACCATTTCTACAGGCGGTTGACATTACCAACCGCCAGTAGAAATGATTTCTACAGGCGGTTGGTAATGTCAACCGCTGAACTAGAAATGGATTTTATATTATATTGTGCTGATAATTCAAAAATTCATAACAAATTATAGAAAATTCATAAAATAGAAAATGTTGACTTTTTAGAATCCTTGTGAATAGCTCTATGCATTAAAGTAATTATTTTTTCTGTATGTAGAAATTTTCTTGGAAATTAGTAGCAAATTATAGAAAATTCATAAAATAGAAAATAAAAACTTTTTGGATTCCTTGAGACTAGTTCTATATAGTAGTACATATTTTTTATTTTCTCTCTATGTAGATTAAAGCAAAGTAATTATTTTTTCTTTTCTCTCTATGTCTAAAGCAAAGTAATTATTTTTTCTCTCTATGTAGAAAGAAAAGGACTTAAAACAAAGTAGTAGCATAGGTTACAAATTGTAGCAAAGTAATTATTTTTTTTTTTTTTCTCTCTAAAGCAAAGTAACACCAAGAGAGTCATTCATGAGACACATATAAAAAAATATATAAGAGTAGTAGCATAAGTTACAAATTCTATTGCATAAACTATTACATGACAATATAATCTATCCGACCAATTGTTCTTCCTTCTCCATCGTGGGCGGACCTGGGGTTTAGAATTACGTGGAATGCTACGCTCAACGTTTCGTATCTTCGATTGATGGTCTGTAAAGAGAGACATCTCACTGAACTGGTTAGAATCATCTAGGTCAATTGCACCATCAGCTCCTAAAGCTTGTTGCTTTCGGGAAGAACTACATGCTTGACTTATCGGTATTTTTTTTTTTTTCGTTCTTAGGAACGATTTGTTTAAAGATAAAAGACCTGCGGCAAAGCACGGTTAGCAAGGATCCATGGGTCATCTTCGTAACCTACTTTACTTAGATCAAGAACTCTTAGTCCATGACTATCCACTGTGACATGTTTATCCTCAACCCATTGGCATCGAAACACTGGTATCTGAAATGTACCATAGTGTAGTTCCCATATGTCCTCAATAAAGCCAAAGTATGTATGGATTTCCTTATTTTCATCTATGGCCTCACACCGAACACCGCTATTTTGTGTCATACTCTTTTTGTCTCTAGCAATAGTACAAAATGTGAAACCACTAATGTCATAGGTGTGCCATGTAGTGATCTGGCGTGATGGTCCAGCTGCCAACTGCTTGATAGTTTGTTGCTCAAATGTTTCTCCATCTGGAAGATTCTGATCCATTAGCCAAGTGGTGAATCGATGTTTGTGTTCATTCATTACCCAAGCTTCAGTTTGCCCCTGGTTTTCATCGCGTAGCTGTTTGATATGTTGGTCGATGAAAGGTTCCATTATCGATATTTGATGCAGGATGCTATGATGTGCTTCGAGTACAATATGGTAATCTGGAGGAATAAATGATTTTCGTCCCATCCTACCACATCCATGTAGCCTGCCCTCATGTCGAGACGGACGCAAACCTATTGCAATTTCACCTTTTAGGCAACTACCACAGAATGGAGCAGCGGACTCAATGGCCTCTTCTGTAGTGTACCCCTCTATCATGGCTGCCTCAGGGCGAGCACGAGTGGATACATAGGAATTTAGTATTGACATG